>VWZW01005875.1:1071132-1128632 GCA_013397115.1 Edolisoma coerulescens
TATTTATTTCAATCTATAAATAAAGCTAAGATTGCTGGCCAAAACTCCAATTGCTCTTTGGAATATATAACCATCACAAGAGTAAAATAATAATAGTAAATTAAATTGTTTCGTGATTTATTTCCATTATATATAATTTCTATAAATCCACATTTATGACTATAAATTTGACCCAACAGATCCTTTGTAGATTAAATAAGGCTCAAGAGTTGCATAAAACTACTCCTATTCATTTGTCAGCTTTCATCCCCTGAAGTTGCATTGAGTCTTACCACCCTGTCTTCCTGAAAGTTTACTTTATTGCCCTGCCTTCTACATCCTCACCCAGCATTTTTCATTTGACTTTCCTTTCTGTTCTGTCTCAAGGCTTCAAACTTCCCATGCTCTTTTCAAACAAAATTCTGTTATTCTTTTAATGTATGCCTTTAATCTGAGGCTCTGAAAGTTCAGAGAAGCTTGGGACAGGAAGAGCTGAGAGAATTCAGTCCATTTATTTGGCAGCAAGAACATGGCAAGAAGGAACCAGCTGGGTCTATGAGAGATTTGTCCTTTTAAGCCTAAAGGTATCCACAACAGGATGAACATCCCAGGGCATCAGAGATGCAGACCTACAGCAACGTGGCTTTAAACAAGTTGGATATTATGGATATTTTTCACATAATATATACAAGCAAGGTGAAATTTAGGAGTATTTAAGTTCAGGAAGACCACATTTTCTGTCCTCTGACCAGAAAGAGGTGGTGGCCTGGTGGAAAGGGTAGAGGAAGTATGTGATTTCAAGGAAATTATTGTTCTAGATTTCTCAGTTTTCTATTCTTCCAAAGATGACATCTTCATAATTCCTAAAGACGTATTACTGAATGAGTGTGTTATCTCATGAAAACAGTAATGCGGGATACTTTATAACTCTAGGAAGCTTTTTCTTCTTTGTCCTTTTTTTAAATATGAACAATGATGTAGGAACTTGTCTCTGACCAATTTAATATGCATGAGTTTCTAAGGTTGATATCAAAATCATTTTCTCCAATGAATGGTGTGATCTTTCAGTTATTAGTTTCATGTATTGTACTACTACGAGGACCATCTTATTCAATAAATCTAATTTGTCTAATTTAAACTGTCCAGCCCTGTAATTCTGATCAATTGTTACCATTTGGCAAGACTGTGAGCATACATTTTCTTCAGCATTGTCTTACATTTGCACAAAGCTGAGTGAATATTAGGGCTATTAATAGTCCTTAAACATGCAGGCATAGGAAGTTTATGAACCCTGAATTCTTGCTATTGCCACCTTAGGTCTCTGCGGAGAATCTACGTTTAGAACTTCTTGAATTTCTTGGTATAAAAGCAGAATGTTTTTCCCACCAAATTAAGCCTCTTCTGATACACTGGTTATTTTGCCTTACAGATATGAGCCAAGTGCTCACATAGCTTGTAAGCATCCATCCAACAAATTTTATTCAAATGAGAGATTTTTCAGGAGCTGTCACATTCTCAGTGTACACTGGACCTGCTGATCTTTGTCAACTGAAAGTAAAATCACAGAATCACAGAAGTCTGAGATGGAAGGGACCCATAAGGATCATCTAGTCCAACTCTTAACTGAATGGCCCATACAGGGATTGAACCCATGACCATGGTGTTATTAGCACCATGCTCTGACCAACTGAGATAAGCTAGGGGTCAACAGATCAATTTAAAACACCTTCAAGTAAAAGGGGACTTGCTGCTGGAGTCACACCACCACAGTTCTGCAGTTTCCTGTCTTGAGGTGCCTCTCACACTTCAAACTGGCCAGCTATGGTGTTTTTTCTGCTTTCTGCTTGGCATACTCATAACCCAAAGTGTAAAAGTCACTGGAAGACTATCTATCTATCTATCTATCTATCTATCTATCTATCTATCTATCTATCTATCTATATCTCCCCTATATACGTATCCATACCCCATGTTGAAAGCTTCTCAAATTGAGTCTTGTATCTATGTCAAGGAAAATTTAGTATTCGTGCTGTACCTTAAGTAGGACAGTATGTCCAGGACTTTAAAGGAAAACTGGACTCTGTTCCTCATTCTCTGGCTTTGGGTAGCATTACAAAAGGTCTTTCATGCCACTGTCAGGTGTAACAATGAAATTTGCAATGATCTGTTGGGACCTGTTTGGGAGAAGAGATAAAAATGAAGATGCATCATTATTCCTTATGATCACATAGAAAAAAGGGTAGCTAGTTTTTGTTTCTTTGCCCTCTCCCTCCCATCTCTTAGCAACCTCTACAGTGCCTTCTTCCTTCACTTTCTTTCACCCTCTCCTTATGTACACACGCCTATTTCCCTGGTTGAGTTTCTGCATGCCAGTGTGCAAACTAGAATGGACCTTCTCTGCCTAAATGTAACTAACCTGAAAACAGGAGTTCTTAATGGGAGTGCTGACACAACCTTAACTAAAGCAGTGTGAACACATTGCTATAATTTATAGTGTCAGTCTATATTCCAAACAGTTTCTCTATATACTGTGTGCTCCACTCAAAGAGGAAAAGAAGGCACTGCAGTGAATTATTGTGTAATTAATCATTTGACCATGAGGGACTCATTTACTAATTAAAAACGTAAAAAGAGTAAATTGAAATAACCAGTGACTACTAAATCATGTCTTTTGACATGTCAGCAGCATTGTAATCTATCATAATGTATCAGTCAGAGACATACAGATCCTACATATTCTGCTACCTTTTACTTCAGAGCTGCCAAAATCATTCATTATACTTCCAATGCAGTTCGTAGTGTCATTCATACAACCACCATGGCATGGTAAATTGAGATACGAGATACCACTCAGGCTGATAAATGTGCATAGTAATAGTCAGAAACGTAGGATTCTCTGTTCTGCTGACTGTGCCGACTGTCTCTGAGCATCTCATAGCAGAACCACTCTTCTGTGATCTCTGGGAAATTAAACCACGGCTTAGAAGTCTAGATTTTGGGTCTGTCTAGATATTCCAGTCTCTGGAGCATTTATGGCAGATGGAAGAGACCAGTGACTTAGCTGTGTTCATGATTTGGTTTACTGGCACAGACCTTCACTGGTAGATTAAAGAGCCTTAAGGTGTCTGTGGAACTGGTTGAAGGATTTGACATATTGCAGTGTTGCAGTGCTGAGGACCATCATCTGTGAGGTGCTGTAGAAGAACCAGTAGGACACCTGAGCCAGAGGCACTTTAAACCATCACAAATTACTCTTCACTCCTGAATATGGCTATCAAGGCCCAGATCTGCACAGACAATACCTGTTGTGACTTTTTAATCCACCACAATCTTTGGCAAGAATTCACTTTAGAGGTTTTTAAGTAGTGGTGGAAATTTCTGTGGTTTTTTTGTTTTACAATGGGGGTGAGGGAGGGAGGATATAATTTCCTGTTATTGGTCTTAACTTTAAAACTTCTGCATTGTTAATTTTGTACTCTGAAACTGTATTTACTCTGTGTAGGTAAAAGACAGAGATGCAACTATGGCTCCAAAAAGGCTGGTAGAGGTGTGAGAAATACAGTTCTCATTTGGAAAACAGATTAACAAAGTTGCAACTTTTATTTTCTCAGATTTGGTCTGTGTTCAGCAGGAAACTAATCTACATCCCATGTTGGTAGAAAGATTTTTTAGTATGATTTTATGTAAAATCATCTGAGGGAATAGAGCTGGAGTCTCTTTTCTTTAAAATAATATTGAATTTATTTGCTTAGCTTTAGTTCGAAAGGATCAATTACTGCATTTGCATACTGATCCATTGGAGAAAATAGATAGTGCTTATAAGTAGTGTGGCTTGCAAGTTCTCTATTGACACTGGAATACAAATGAAAAAGATAATATGCCAGTTTAGTTTTCATGTTCCAAGCTGAGCTTCCAGGCTTGTAGCAGGGGTTTTTATTTTATTAACTGGAGACACAGACTGACTTTTGGAAGCTGTTGTGTGACAAGAAATGTATAGCCTTATTATGATGTTTCCATCAAAACAGTTTTCCTTAGTAAATGCTCAGTAGTCAGGGCATTTCATGATATTAAACATTGCAGGTATTAAAGTTTTCAAGCAAAACCCAAGTTGGGCTCTTTTGCATACTAGAATTATAAAAATTATTTTCTTCTTAAACCTTTAATTCATCAATTTATACTAATCTTGAAAGTAGAAGGCAAAGAAATGATATTTTTGCAGTTGGACAAGTAATGGTTTTTCATTGAGTGGATAACTGTATTAGACTTTGCTCTGAATAGAACACAAAATGCAAAAAAAGCATCAGTTATTTGCTAGTCCTTAAAATTATGAGGGGGAAAAATATGTCGTGGGGGGAGAAGTTTTACCTGTTTCCCAACTATAACATGATAAATAGCTCTCTTTAGAACAATCTACCAGTACATAAAAATACTGACTGATCATGCATTTTTTAATATTTTTTGAAGACAGGCTTGACATTACTAAGGAAAATAGAGTACTGTTTAACTTTTAATTCCCAAGGTTTCATGCTTAGAGTCTGTAATAGTGGTTTATGTTAGCAAACATGTTGTTTAATAGTTATCTGCTCTCTCCACTTGTCTTCAAATATTGTGATTTAGATAGAACCGTAATGCACAAGAGCAACTTTTCCCCAGAGCATTATTCAGAATATAAATTAAGTGATATTATAACAGAGCCCTCACTTAGCTCAGCATAATGAATATGAAACATCATGTACTAGTGACCAAGGTCATGGTATGAGAATGAATTACTCTATTAACTTCTCTTTTAAGAAGCATTAGAGATAATAAATGAAGAGATTTAATGGGATTCTGATAATATTATTCATGCAAAAGTAGCATACTTTATCTTGCTAAAACAATTAAGATCTGTTTTGAAGATATTTTACACTTTGGAAATATGATGCTTAGGAGTGTTTATTGCATGTTGCAGAATGCATCAGCATTAGCCAGTAATGCAGATAATCTGATAAAAATCGAAAAGCTGATTTGTATACCATGCTAATTCAGGATCATCTCCTTGGCCCTAGGTACTGTCCAAATGCTCCATAAGATTATGGCAAGCTTTAGTGATATTAGATTAAATTCAGTTCTTTTGCTTATAACTTTTTTTTTCCACAAAAGAAAATTACATCCATCATTCTTCTCTATAAACCCTCTTTAGCTGCCGGCTAAGTAGTATAGAATATAGTATTTTAAGCCCAGTATATTACTTTGTTTTTTTTATCCAGACATATTTAAGCCTCCTCTGTCAGTTATACAGTATATTATTTCAGAGATAGAAAGTTTTGTTATTATTGTGATACCTCTGTATCTGAATCATAAAGAGACTTAGTAATTTGCCATGTGTTCCATAGCATTCCCACATGTGTTTGAGGAAAATGTAAGAGCAGCTGATAACAGATTACTCTTCAGTTTGCAAATGATCCCAGTGCATTGAAACTTAATGCTATATTTGGTTTTCCAGGGTTTGTTTTTCTTTTTGGGGGTTTTTGTTTGTGGGTGTTGTTTTCATTTGGGGGTTTGGGGGGAGGAATGAGGTTTTTTTTGGTTTGGGTTTATTCCTTTCATTTCCCAAATATTTTTCATTAGTTATTTATATTGCTATTTTAAAAATAATTATATGAGAATAAAATAAAGATGGAAAATTCTAAATTTTTGCAGTGAAATCTGCTCTTAAAATATAGCAAAAAGCATAAAGAAATCTTACCACAACATGAGTGTGGACAATGTTAGTGTATCATACACAGTTCAACTGTGCTCTGAATCTAAAGTATCCTCAGGATTTTTACAGGAAAATATTTTTTAAGGAAAAACAATGCAGTTCAGTGTACCATGGGGCTATTAACCTGCTTATGAGCACACACTTTTGGACAGTGCAGTAACCAGTACCAAACCTGATCCTGCTTCCAGAGAAATTCAGAGCATTAAGTTGAGACCACTCTTTCTTGTTTGTGAGAGAAATGTGGAGGTTGAAATTTTCTGCTCTGCTTGTTCCTTTCAACAATATCTCCATCTGTACAATGACAGAATTCTCCCTGAACTTCCCACAAACTTCTTCTGAAGTCAGAAGAAATACTATAATTTAGCTTTTTTTGATAAGAGAAGTAAAACAAAATTCCTGCCCACTGGGATTTAGTGTGTAGGCAATCCAAACTTAGAAAACTCTTTAGGGTATTCCATGTGCTTGCTAACTTGCACGTTTGGAAATATTATAAGGATATAAGTTCTGAGAGCTCACAACAATGGTTAAATGCCTTGACCTTTTAAATAAACCAAGTACCCAACTTTTTATCTTGGGTCAGGACTTTTTGTGTGTCATTATACATAAGACCTAATTCAAATTATATAACAGGCTTGGGAATGTTTCCACTCTGCATTTTGGCAAGGTAATGGAAGAACAGGTTCACCCATGTGCGCTGCGGGGAATATCTGCTGTCCGGTCAGCTGTTTCCCTACACACAACGCTTCCACTAGTGAAGGGTAGCGGATAGCCATTTTAGGTCAATTAAGTTTTAAGAGATAGTTTGGTGCATTTATTGCATTTCAAGTTGCAGAAAAATTCTGTCCTCTCAGACTCTTGTCAAAAGCAAAGTGCCCTGGGGAAAATGAGCCATTGTAATTAAGACTGTAACATATCTCTTCAAAGCACAAGGTAGAGCCAGGTAAATGAGCATCCTTGTGCTATTTATACCAGCTTCTTAATTATGCTTAACGTGACCAAATCAACTTGATCCGGCATCACTTTTGCAAGTGTAAACAGACCTAAAGTTTCAAGGGTAAGATCATGTTACACCTCAACTTACAAAATCTGTATGTATGTGACTGAAGCAGATTGAAATATATTTAATAAGCTGAGGGACATGTGTCCATAGGATTGGTGGAAAAGGAATTAAAGTATTAGTTTCTCATATTTTATGATTAATGTTCTTTGCATAAGACCCGAAAGTCTAGCTAAGATCATGAAAGGCATGTTGGGTTAAATCTTTCTTTGCTATAAAGTATCATCATTATATCTCAGCTAACTCTAACAAAATCCCTGATATCTATGCATGCCTGGAGCCAAAATAGGTCAGCTCATGGGCTACTGCATTATATTTTATTATTTAAACTTTAAGTGATTAGTTTAGCACTTAAAAGCTTTGGAAAGAATTAGGTTACTGTTCTTCTCTTTATCCATAAGCAAACTGACATGCAGATGGACGCTGAGAAGACTTACTCCATGTTTTCTCACAAGGCTTCTCCCAAAAGTTAAGGGCTGTCATTTTTTTCCCATCTGTTAATTTCAGCATATTTTGAAAAATAAACCTACGATGAGGTTATCTTTCTTGATTTTGAAGAGAAGGCCATATTTTGCCTGAAGTCTCAGAACAGACTTTAAAAACAGGCACTAAGTAAAGGAGAGGGAAAAAAAGCTCCTAATTTTGTCTAGACCTGGATTTAGGTAACAGAAATCAAATGGGAAATAACCTGATTCTAGCGAAGTCAGAAGGATTTTATTCATCAGGGAGGGTTGTTTTTGTTGTATATACAAGGAACACTTAAGAAATAAGTGGATATGATTTAATTAATTACAAGCTCTGTTACTTTCTGAGATCTTTTATTCATGCTCATCAAACACCGAAAATGTTGGAATTGAATTATATGCTATGATATAGTTAGTTTATTGTTAGGGAGGTTTATTCTGCAAGATGATTTTCTAGGGGCTCCACTGAGGTTCACAGTCCTTTAAGTTGTTAGATTTTCTTTCACAGCTTTAATTTATGCATCAGAATGGACGATGAGTCAGTCATCTGATAGAGGTGTACAAGATTTTAAAGATACATCTCATTGGATTAAGTTCATAGCTGAACTTTACACCCACCACTGCACTGACGGCAGAGTTGAACATGATCAGAACACTTATTCACTGTACCACATTAGAGGTCAGAAATCTGATGTGGACTGACAGCACAAGTGATGTGTTGCATCGTGAATTGCGAGTTCCCACAGCCCCCCCTGCAGCCATGCCCTCAGTTCCCCATTGGTTGTCTGTAATCCCTCCCCTGTTCCACCCTCACTGGCTGTTTCCCTGTTGATCCCTCCCATGTTCCCTTTCTCTATTGGACTATACACCTCACTCTGCCTCCCTATGTCCCAGTATAAAAATGCCTGTAATTCCTAGTTCCTAGTCTTGCTGCATCTGCATCTTCAGAGGATTAAACTCTCTGGAACCCAAGCAGCAGATCGCTTCTCTTCACCTTTGTCTCTGCTGGCGTGTCTTCCACCGGCCTGGGGGAAGCCCCATTGAGTGGGGAAGCTGCGTTCTCGACTGCTTTTGTGTATGTTCCTGCTGTGGCCAGGGTGTAGCACGCAGACCCTGGTCTTCCTGCATCTAGGCCCACGCGCCCCCCCAGGCAGCCGACCTGGCAGAACTGCTGATGGCATCCTGGTAACATGGCCGTGCAGCCACAGATGGCGCCCAAACGTGAGGCAGAAGATCGTCTGCATGGATGCCTTTGGCAGCTGCACCTTTCCAGCGACTGCTCCCCTGCACAGCACGTCTCGTTTTAGAAGCGGTGCCTCCAGGGGTGACTAGCAGCCCTCCTCATGTGGGATACTTGGGAGCAGGCTCAGGTAGTCCCCTAGAAGCTAGTCCGAAAGCAGAGAACTCTGCCAAGGTTTTTCTTTCTGGAAACCCAATTTTGGACTGCAGACTTGCTGCAGTCGGCTGTGTTTCGAGGCCTCGTCTTTTGTGTGAGCACCCCCGCAGAACAGGAGGGTGATGAGTTATCCGGGCTGTTTTCTTTTAAGTTTTCCCTTTTTGCTTTGGCTGGGGGGGGTTGACCAGCATACAAATTGTTTGCAGAATTTTATATAAAGCAGCTGACGTGTACTGTAATTACCGTCACCGCGATTAAGGGGCAAGCTGCAAACAGTTTGTACGCCTAAGAGAAGCTTTTCTCCAAGTTGTAGATGCCCTTTATCTGTTGGGGAGTTTTATCCTTTGTTCCAGGGTTGGGAACGGGTCTCCAGTTATAAAGTCCTTTCCCACTTTTACGCCCCTTATTCCTCCACCCTCTTCCCCTTTTCAGAAGGGATCCGGACACAGAAGCCAAGTGGCATAAGAGTTGCTTCCGCCTCTGTGATGGCTCCTGGTCTCCTCTGTCCCCTTGCCTAAGCAGCACTGGCCATGCTATCTGGGATTCTTTCCTATCCCACTTGCCTTTGCCCCATATACCCAGTTTCCTCACCCCCGTCCCCACCCAAGATGGCGCAGGCCACGTGGCGAAGCCCCGCCACTCGGTCTCTTTGTTCTCCCAAATTCCGTGCCCTCGCCCTACCACACAACAGCCCAGAACACGTGGCGGCAGCGGCCCCGCTGACCATTCCCTCTCCGCCCTCTCCCGCGCGTGTCAGAGTGTCTGGCTCCACCCCCTGCATGTCATGCATCAGGTTCCCTCCTCCCTCGGGTCCCCCTCCCCTCTCCCTTTCCCCGCCTCGAGGCTGAGAGCGGCCCCGCCCCCTGCGGAGACCAAAGAGGCGGCCCTTCCCCCCTACTCCGGGCCGGCTGGTGGGGAGCATCCCCACCCCCGGCTGCGGCGGCCTGCGGGAGTGACCCCACCTCTCCTGGCTGCACCTGGGCCACTGGCTTCTTGCGGCCCCGGCCACGGGTAGCCCACAGCCGCACACCGCCCGCCCGCAGCCTGGGGAGTGGTGGGGCGGGGCCAGCCACTCCCCCCACTCCAAGCCATGGCTGCAAAGCGGGGTGGCCCACCCCAGCCGCTGTGATGGAGCAGGACCAGCCCCTGCCTTTCCTGGCTGCCACGCGGGTGGGGCCCCCCAGCGTGTCCCAAAATCTCTTCCCGCAGCCTTTCCACCGACCCGAGCACAGCACCGACCCCTGCACAGCTGAGCCAGCTTCGCTGAGAGGTCCCCACAAACCCTCTCCTGGGAACAATCACAGCCACCAGCGGCTCAGCAGAAAGCACAAGAGAAAGAAAGCCATTACAGGGCACAAAGAACCAGCATTTCAGCAGCAACTACATCGCCTGCTATAGACTGTGCCACCAACATTTCTTTTCATTTGTATTATTGTTATTCATTCTCTCAAAACCACTTCCCATAATTTTCATTTGTCTATTAAGTCTTTATTTTATGCTTATTGACTTTTGTCCCCTAGCTGTGTGTATTATATTACTTTGAAGTATTTTCATTTAAGCTGTGGTGAACTTGCTCATAAAAGACAGAAAAGGGTGAAATGCTGCATCGTGAATTGCGAGTTCTCACAGCCCCCCTGCAGCCATGCCCTCAGTTCCCCATTGGTTGTCTGTAATCCCTCCCCTGTTCCACCCTCACTGGCTGTTTCCCTGTTGATCCCTCCCATGTTCCCTTTCTCTATTGGATTATACACCTCACTCTGCCTCCCTATGTCCCAGTATAAAAATGCCTGTAATTCCTAGTTCCTAGTCTTGCTGCATCTGCATCTTCAGAGGATTAAACTCTCTGGAACCCAAGCAGCAGATCGCTTCTCTTCACCTTTGTCTCTGCTGGCGTGTCTTCCACCGGCCTGGGGGAAGCCCCATTGAGTGGGGAAGCTGCGTTCTCAACCGCTTTTGTGTGTTCCTGCTGTGGCCGGGGTGTAGCATGCAGACCCCGGGCTTCCTGCATCTAGGCTCACGCACCCTCCCAAGCAGCCAACCTGGCAGAACTGCTGACGGCATCCTGGTAATGTGGCCGTGCAGCCACAGTGAGGAAAATATAGAGGTACAGAAATTTTCCTTGAATTATTAAAATATCTACAGCCTTTGAAAAGTAACACATTACTAGCTTAATTCTCTTTTCCTGAAACTTAGCGCTTGGTGTTTATTAATTAACCCGTGACTCCTGTGTTGTAGAAATATGTTGTGGAAGTAGGTGGAAAAGCTGCTGGAGTTTTGAAAACCATCTGAACCCAAACTGGTATGTTCACGGCACTGTACAGAAAATAGACACAAAATTAAATACCCAGGAAGAACAGAGAGGTTGTGGATCACACCAGACCTTTTAATATAATAGGAAGCAAGTGCCTGTTTTGTCTTAGTCTCTGTTGGGAGTTGAATCAGTGATTAAACCCATTTGAGGACCTTAGCTTGGACAGAGACGTGGAGAAAAATAGTCATTTGGAGCTTTCAGTTGCATAAGGGAACTAACCCACATCATCTCAGAATCCACAGGTTTTAATACTTCTTATCTTCATGTTTTCATGCTGCTATAATGCTTAATTTTAATACTGTAAATGTTCAACTTTTTTAAAAGATCAACTCAGACAGTAGGCGAATCTTGGCTTTATATTTTATTTACTTATGCATAGAGGGTATAGAGAGCATATAAAAGTGGGGGGTTTTTTCCTATCATTTAGTTATATGTATATTAGGAAGACCAATATTTTCTTAAATTCTTACTGTTCTCGTTTCTTCTGTTTTCATGCCCCTGGTTATCATATCAGAACAGTAATTTTTTTGTGGTCATGTATCTCAGTATCCTTCTTGCACCTTCCTCAAGTGCAAACAGGATACTACTTAATAAATAATAAGGTCCTATTTAGTTATGCATCATGAGGGAATAAACAAAGAATTAATGACTTCTATCTTTACTGGAATATACATTTCTGTAATCCCATTTCCTATTTTCCATAAAAGGCTGTCTCATCTGAACAATTATTTCTTTCCAAATGTGTAAAATGACTGTTTTAAAATACTTTTTCTAATCATGAGGGAACGTGAAAATATTTTCTTTTTATATCCTAGTCAGAAGCACTTTTGGTGGATAAGTAAACCCAGATAATGCTAGTAACTTCTAGCTAGACTTGATCTATTGCTCTCATTGAGTCAAGTCTGAAGAAAAATGGTTCAATACCTTAAAAGTAATTAAGACCTTTATCTGAAAAACAGTTATATATGTGCTTAATTTAATGAATGTAAATAATCCAATTGACTCAAATGGGAATATTCATAAGCATTAAGTTAGGAACAATTTGCAGGATCAGGAAGTAAAATCATCCATTTTGTGCCAAGTGTTGTATAAATTTTCTGTGGGTTTCCCATGTGTTTTGGGGACATAGAATAAGTTTTCTGTATACTGGGAACATCTTGAATCCAGGCTATTCAATTTGGCATCTGCCATTTTCTCTGATTATGGTGAACCGAAGCATGTGAAATAAGTGTTACGACATCAAGATTCTCTCATTTCTGGACCATTCCAGATCCTTGCTTTGATATGTGAAAATGTAAGCTTAGGACAGTGTCAAACTAGGAATGTATTCCAAGACAAGCTTTTGGACTCTGTCAAATCTATAGAAGTTTTTCTATTGACTGTACGGTCTTATTTTCTCTCCAGGTTTCCTCCTGCTTCAATACACTAACAGCTGTGTAGTTTTCCTTCCTTTTTAGGAAAAGAAATGGGAAAAAGATACTTAGGTCTGTAATCCTTAGTTCTTACACACATATCCCATATATGAATTCAGTGTTTCAAACTCTTAACTGTATGCTCATTTCATATTTTTTCTTTTTCTGAAAATGGCCTAAAATTTATTAGCTTGCATGTATTTATATAATAGAAAAAGATTAAAAAGTACAAGCCTTCAGAAGAATTCAATGATACGAAAGATTCCTTACACCTTTTCTAAATTTCTATAAACTTGCAAATTGAATTAAATTGTTTTGTTTGTTTCATGCATAATTGACAAGGTGACAATTAACTACATGGTACATTATCCTTTGCCTCAGGTATATAACACTAAATTTGTGTGCTGAGAAAATAAAAGGAATGAAATGGTGTGCCAGAATTCAAAAAATCAAAGCCAACAAAAAATTAATTACTTTGGTTTCAGCTGTTTCATTTGTTTCTGCTCCTACCTGTTAGCCTAGGCATCTGCATTTAGTACTAGTTAGCCTACCTGATTTCTCTGTAGTATTTTGTAAAGGAGTCTTCACGTTGGGCAGTAAATAAATAACAAACCTATGTAGATATTAAAAATCAAATCATAGAAATATCTAAAACACCCAGGAAAGTTAAAAAGTAGAGTTTGATTGAAAGCTGTTTTCTTCCTTTCCTACATTTTGGGTCCTTCATTTGGATAACCATACTGGCAACCCACAGCAGCAACATATTTCTTTCTACGCTTAAATTGCAAACAACTGTCTTGCTTTCTATAAATGAGTGACTTGACACCAATGGAATCTTGGAGAAAAATTGTTGAAAATGAAATAAAAAATATCCTCATTGGAGTCTACATCACAATTTTTACAAGTGTGGCTGGTAAAGAGGCAGATATACAACGTGTATCATAGATGACCAAAATATGAAGAAGAAGAAATAGAAAAGCTAATGTACTTTCTTTATATATATATAAGATTAAGTTATAATTAGGTAATAAAAAATATTACATAAAATGTGTGATCCCAGGAGAATCCACAAGACCCTCATGTCTATCATCATTGATTTGAGTGTTGAGATGTGTCAAGGAGAGGCAAGGTCGTGAAGCCAAAGCAGTGAGGCAACATGCATAGTTTTAGAGCAGGCTTGACTGTTATGTTCTTGATATTTCTATTAGAATGGCAAGCACATCATAGTCTACTGTATTGTTGTCAGAGTCATAGCATTCTTTGCATTACACCTTTATTTATAATACTTTTTTTTTATTGCAATGAAACAAAACCAGGGATGTTTCTTCGGAAATGCAAAATAATGTACGTTAAGAGTATTTTCTTATCCAATGAAATTTTTTAATCTCTAAGTTTTGGGCTATGCATATTTGATCTGATGTTATTTTTATCTTCTCTTTTAGTTTACATGATCAAGCTGTGTTCCTTGCAGTAGAGTTGCTGGGAAAACTGTGGTATACACCTTTTTTTCCCAAGGAAAGCTAAAGAGATTTGGATGTTTGGCTATACAAATATACAGTTGGAAGTTAAAAAAAAATAGTGCTCCTCTTTCCTTAGAGGGTAAACAACATGTGTGTGAAAAGTAAATTGATTGTGTAGCTAATACAAACATTTTGTCTCTCTCCCAGAAATTCCAGGTCTGCAGATGTAATTGAAATTTGTAGGTTGAAGGATTTTTTAAAGCATTGTCCTTGTGGCCTCATATGTGGCACTGGCTGTCTGCAGAGTACAGATTTAAGCGAAGCTCTTTCTGTGCCTGTTGGCAAAGGCAGGCACAAAGGAGAAGAAAGGCATGCTGCTGCCTGCAGCTTCTTGAGCAGAATATGAACACAGCCATGGGCTCTGCATGTCATAGCTCTATGTCTGCAGGAGTCTTTGTCCAAGAGAATAAATCCTCTGAACTCTGTCTTTCAGCCCTCCCTGGATTAATACAGTGGCAGCCACAATTTCATCCACAATATTTTACCTGGAAATAAATGAAGCATTTTTTGTTATCTCGGAAGAACAAATGAAGCTTTTGATTTTTTTTTTTTTAAATGTGACTTTTTCCTGCTTCGATTGTACCATTATATGCGAAGACATGAGATGGAGTTGAGCTGCAGGCTGTGAGACCTGCCTGCAGAAGCACATGGCAGCACAAAGGCTTGTCTCCGCCTGACCTTAGGGGGAAGAAATGCCACAGGACAGACCCCTGCAGAGAGCAGCCTGCCAGAAGCTGACAGAGGGGTGAACAGCGTGTGATCACCCCATAGAAGGACATTCAGAAAGTGCATTGCTGATGTGGCAATGTGTGATAGGTTGCATGATAGAAATTGCCATGTAAGGAAGTACTATGTCTTAAAGAAGTGTATAAAAGCAACTCTTTTCCTTTGACTAAATGATCCAGATCCCCCACATGGTGAAGTCAGTTTTTCAGTCACCGACACCATTACAATTAGCCAAACCTATAAAGTATAATTACTCCTTGTCCTAGTATGTTCATGGAGACAGACAACTATGTAAAAAGATGTATCTATTTCAGGTAGTGCATGCATGCTTGCACTTAAAGGCACTTTGAAGGAATACTTCAGGCAAAACCTCGAACCTTTTGAAACACTCTTACCATTTTTTAATGAATTGTCAGATTCCCTCTTTTCCTCTTAATATCAAAACTTACTTCCACAGTGATGAGAATAAAAGAGAATAAATTCTCCATGTCCTTCTCTAAGTACTTTAATTTAGATGAATAAAACTGGTGGTTCTCCAAGCATTCAGACAGAGGGCATCAGTGAAAGTGCTTGTGTTTGTGGGAGATCATTCACAACTGTCTCAAATTTAAAAGTCTAATATACTGTGGAAGGAGATGTAACTCTTCCATTAATATTTTGAAAAATAGTAATTTTCTTAATTCTGTTATGCTGCTGCTTTTCTGAAATAATAGTATTGCATTAAAATACACTGACAGTTGTAAATAGAAATTATGGTACTGTTTACTTTGGTTATGTTGAGATTTTTCATTTTGACTTTTTTTAATGTTGAATTTAAATATAAAAACCTTCATGATACCTTTTGATTCCATTAACCTGAACAGTTTCCAAATTTTGAGTTCCTGTCACCATTTTAATTACAAATAGAATTTTGAAATCTTTTTCTCCTTTTAAAAAGTAGAAACTAACTACATATTTAAATAAAGCTTATATTATTCTAATTCTTTTTGCAAATGACACTAAAGTTACATAAAGAAGAAGAAAGATCCAGTGAAAAACAAAATAATAATTCTGAAGGGAAGTTAGTCATTCCCACATTATTGCAAAACCTGCAGCCTGGTATTCAAAATAAAAAAATAATAAAATTAAAAATTAAAAAAGTCTTCATAATCTTCATCTAATAATATTGTTAAAGACAGATGAATAGAGGATTCAAGTCATTTGCAGCTTGTCAATAACAGCACTTCTTTTTTGGAAATATTATTTTTATACCCTTTATTTTCAGTTAATAACAGCAAGATGAAATGAATGACCTCTTCTGATTCTTGATTATTTTTTGCCCTTTCCTTTCTTGAAGACATAAAGGTTCCATTTTCAGAAAATAGAAAATAAACTTGTATTGTTGTCCTTCATTAGTTATTACCTTACTGGGAATTGCAATTGGAAGGGCTTTGTTTTTGTTTGCTTGATTTTGAAATCATCAGAAGAGTGATACAGATTGATAACCTAAAAATGCTTTTATAGATTATCCTCTTTTGTTATGTATGCTTCTCCATATTTTCCTGATGTTTGTTTATTTTCAAATGAAACTGATACAATATTTTCATCACTAGCCTTGTAAAAGATAAGATAGCATGTTCTGGAAAGCAGGGAACATAAAAACAGTCTTGCCTGAAGTAGGAGAAAAACCAGTTAATTTCAATCCTGATGACAGTTTCTCGGTGAACAATAGTCTCCCAGAATTGACATGAAGAAGTAATGAATGAATGAAAGGAGAACTGAGTCACAGATGCACTTTGCAATCACTTTAGAACATCTACACTCTTCCAGCCAAAATACTATTAATACGTGTGTCAGCACAGTGAGTGAATCTCATAGTGTGAACGCATTGGAACAGTTCAGGAAAGAAAATGAAGAATATCCTCAGGGACAGACTTTTCTTTTTCTCTGAGAGACTCTTCATTATTCAGGCATTGTGATACTTTTCCTTTATTTGTGTAAAGATTAAATTGCACATGATTTCTAATGTTTCTGCTACTCCAACTGTCATAGGTCGATGACCTTCATGGAAGTGAGATAATAGATACATCGTCTGTTGTTCAGGCAAGTGCTGTTCTTCCACAGCCCAGTACTTTTCTATTGTTAGAAGTCGAAAGCAATTAAATAAAAATAGAAGAGAAAGTTTCTAGAGTATCTTTAGTATTTCATTTATGTCCTTATGTGACTGTGATTTAACATTTATATGTGATATTATCTAATGTTATAATGACCTAGAAGCATACACCAAGCCTCTTCTACATGGCTGAGACAACAAATTAGTGAGAGATGTCTGTGTGCACTCAGTAATGCAGTTTCTGGGAAGGAGCCCTCTATTGTTTGAAATTTGTAATCCAGAGACTTAAAAGTGATGTGTTTGTCCTCATGTGTGTTACTATGACTGCTAAAATCCTATCCAAATAATGTTTCTTCATATTGCTTTACATCCTAATTGACAAAGAAAAAGGTCCCTGTCTCTACATTGTAGTTATATTGCATAAAAACACTGTACACATTATAAAGGTATTTTCATTTAGAATAGAGACTGTTATTTCACTTAAGAAGGATTACCTTTACTTATTACATTTCATCTCTTAGCGGTTTGATCAGTGCTCGTTTTTGGCTGGCATCTTTGAAGTGGTATAAGTAGACAAATCAACATTGTAGGTGTATTTGCATGAATGTGGAGATTGGCTAACATGACACCGGTGCTGTAGAGAATACTATTGAATGTTGCAAAGGGCAAAGGTCCTGTACCAGAAAGTGCATTCTATAGTTTGTGTACCTCTTTATTTGCTTTTTTTTTTTTAAATTTCTCATGTTGGTCATGGATACAGTTATGGATCTGCCGATAAACTGGATACAGTTTTAATACTTTCCATAATCAACTTCTTGGATAACATTCTGCAAGTGATTTATGGCTTTTGTTATGGATATCAAAGAAAGGTCAGATTAAAACAGGATCAAAAATAATGTTGGGAATTGAATGTATTGATACCCTAGAAATGGCTTTTAAAAAGATAGATAGATAAAGGAAAATAATCACATTTTTGATCCTAGAAAGAGCTTCCTACAGGCACTTTACACTGTCATTTCACTAGTACTTCATAGCCAAACATCCTATCCACAAAGCCCTCATTTACTCCAAATATTTGTAAACTTAAGCATGTTACACAAGGACAAGGCACAGCTATTTTCCTTCTAATGCTAGCTGTATGTAAGCCATCCTTTATGACAATTACCCATCATTTACATGATGTTAAACAGAAGACATTGGTGTTATTAAACTGCACTGGTTAGTATTACCATTTTATGAAACCTATTTTTGTTTAAATTAGTCTTTAACTACAAAAAAATAATAGCTCTTCAGATGCTGAAGAGAATGAATTTCAGTTCACAGGACTGTAGGAAAAGAAAGTCATGTTAAGTTATGAAGTACTCAGGAATGTTATGTAGTTTATTCCTATTTTAGCAAGCATGTAATTTCTATAGCAAATAGTAAATGAGTATTCTTCTCATTCCACATCTTGTTCATAGGGATACTAGATGTTGACCGAATATGTCCTTCAGCAACAGATGTAATTACTTGAATATCATTCTGCTATATGTGTATTAAAAGTATTAGCTCAGTGTTTTAGTATTTGATCTGGTGTAATATTTTTCTTAGATTTGGGCAACATTTCATCTCACTAAGCCAGGTTTATTTTAAAGCAAGTCACTTGGAATTCACATAAACATTTTGTTGATAGTAGGTAACCCACTCATTATGCTTTAGACACTGCAGAAGAGAGCAGTGTTTTTGGTTCTCAAGTGCGTAATATGGACTTGTTTATTGAATCAGGTGTCAGAACTGTAGTAATGGCAATAAAAAAATAATTGTGGTTGATATTTATAGACAGAATTTCTTAAATGTAGCTGAAAATACAGTGTTGCAAAAATAGGCATTGGAGGAATACTTGTTGTACTTAATTCAAGTCCAGGAAACAGCATTGGTGCTGCACTTCTACCAATGGTCCCTAGGACAAAATTCTTCACAGTGTTGCAGGAAGTTTTTTTGGATGTGGCCTTCAGGTGACTACTACTTTTAAGGTTGCTCTTCTAAAGAATCTTTCAATGACAAACATGCTTACAAAGAGCCTAATTCAAAGGTAGATGTACATTTTCAGTTTAACTAAACCATATTCACATCTGCAACCTTTCCTGGAAAGGTTTCAGTTTCTCACCTTGGAAGCTCAACAATTTGATTCTTGAAACCCTTCTGTACCTTTACATCTCATGAAAAGAGCTGTCTAATACCAACCCTTTTCTACTGAAAACACAATACATACGCAGAACATCTCTATTTGGTAGGAATGCAATAAACTGACTCAGCCAAACCTTTATAATGGTACATTACACTACCTTTGACAGATTTTGATCACAGTAGATGATGGAACTTGCAGTACTGTTGAGATTAATTTTACTTGAATAAAACTCAGTTTCTTTATACAAGAAGAAGCCAAAGAAACCTAGTCTGTCTGCCTGATTTTTCCCAGCTCAAACAGCTATTTATTATATAGGAAATATAATAATAATACATATATTATTATTATTATAGGAAAGCAGCTATTAACAATTTTTGTTACTGAGACTTGCTTAATGTTGAATAACAGGATATTTTCTTCACCAACATAAACTATCATAATTTTCTCAGTTATATGCAGTCTGTGATGTCAGCAGCTTACTCATTGTGTACCTATGGTCTTGACCTTGACCACCTGCCAGTTGCCCACCCAGCTGCTCTCCCTCTCTCCCTCCTCACCAAGATGTGAGGAGGAAACAAAATGGGTCAAGACAAAACCAGGGAGATCATTCACCGGTTACTGTCACATCTGAAACAGACTCAACTGCAGGAACTAACCAATATTCAGAGATACCTAAATTTTTTTCCAAAATTTTCAGTGTGTATATACATATATTGCATGAGTTCTAGGTAAATAATACCCTTAAAGATCTAAAAATCCATATGATAGATGCCACTTGGGAGTAAAGACTATTTTTCTTAATATGTGTACCAAAAAATCTTGCCTTGTTAGGACCTTGTATATGTTTAGGACCTTGTGTATATTTTTGTCTCTTACTACCCATGCACAGAGTATGTGATTAAGTAATTGAATAGATGATAAATATATGAAGATACAGCTTGATGCCCTCAAACAGGAGAAAAACATACTCTCCTTCCTCTACCTGCATTTCTGCTACTTTCTGCCTAAACTAAAATATCTCATTGATTAATCCTCCTTGGATTGTCTCTGAATGAAACATGGATTTTGCCTTTAGAACTGTCTTGGTGATCACATATCTCCTGGTCTTGTTAATATGGAAATGTCAGTTTTCTCCTTACTCTTACAGAGTTGCACCATTTTGTAGTCACTCCTAGAGAATCCTGGATGGACACTTCGTTTTCATGATTTTACAGATTCACAGAATGGGTCAGGTTGGAAGGGACCACAGCAAGTTATGTGGTCCAGCCTCCCTACCCAGGCAGGATCTTCCTAGAGCACATTAGACAGAATTGCATCCAGGCAGTTCTGGAATGTCTCCAGTGAGGGAGACTCCATAACCTCTCTGGGCAATCTGTTCCAGTGCATGGTCGCCCACACAATAAAGGAGTTCTTGCTCATGTTTGGATGGAACTTCCTGTGCATCAGTTTCTGCCCATTGTTTCTTGTCAAATGGTTTGGCAACCACCAAGAAGGGCCTGGATCCATCTTCTTGACACCCTCCCTTCAGATATTTATAGACATCGATGCGTTCCTCTCTCAGTCATCTCTTCTGAAGGCTGAACAGGCCCAACTCTCTCAGCCTGTCCTTGTAAGAGAGATGCTCCAGTCCCCCAGTAGCTCCATGTCACTCTTGTCCTGAAGAGCCCAGAACTGGACACAGCACTCCAGATGTAGCCTCACCAGGGCTGAGAGGAGGGGCAGGATCATCTCCCTCAACCTGCTGTCAATGCTCTTCCTGATGCACCCCAGGATCCCATTGGCCTTGGCCACCAGGGCACTGCTGGCTCATGGACAGCTTGTTGTCCCCCAGGTCCTTCTCTATGGGTTAGCTTGGTTAACACGTGAACCTATCAGCCACACCTTCCTTTTTGTTTCATTTTTCTGTCATCTCTTTCTCCCTTCCTCATGAAATCAATGGTACAAGCATGAATATGTATTTCCTTTTCATGAGTGATTCTTGTATTTTAATTTATTGGTGGTCTGCTCTTATCTTTCAACTATTCACCAAAGCTCTTTTCTCAGTGCAACATTCTCCTCTTTCTTGATTGCTAAGTAAAAACAAAACATGAGGCTAGTATTTGTTACATTTGTAAAATCATATTCCAAACCTCACCTGTTTCTTGCCCTTTTCTTAATTATCTGCTTCTAATGATGGAATTTTATCTTGACATTCCATAAGCAAATTACAGTCTGCTACTAACTCTACTAACTTTTTCATAAACTCTTGTTGGAAAACATTTAACAGAAGGCAGAATATTCCCTTTACAAGAGCCACACCTGTTTATCTGCACTATGGAAGACCTAATTTATTTTTCTAGATCATTCTGCTATATCTGACAGAATAATTCTTTCTCCTGTGCACATCTTTACTTTTCTCTCTTGTTGCTTTAATGTCAGGGCTTTGACAGTTCCCTCTTCTTTACAGTAAAAAATTGCCTCTAGACTATTCTGTTTTCCCTTGAAATTCCAGCTTCCTCATCTACCTACTATGATGGCTCTGTTAATTATGAAATAATTTTCTGATATTTCTTTTTTTATCTAAATATAAAATGCAATTATTTGTTTTAGGAAATGATATGGTAACACAAGGGATTCACAATTCTGTATGGCAATGTGATTGCTGGCTACTTAGGATCTGTAACTTGAAAACATGAACTATGATTTTTTTATTCATCAATGAATTTATTCTTTAGCTCCACAAATGATGTGTTAGAGAACAACTTTTGTATATGCATCAATTTTAGAAATGGTTCCACAAAGTATGAGCTCTTATCCTATTTAGTAAGCCAAAGACAAATCTAATTTTTAAATTATTGTTATGTTTGCTCATAGAGGTCAATATTACTTGGAAAGTCTTTTAAGATTTGGATTAATCTCCCATTTGTCATATACCAAATAATCTAAGAACCCTGATGGGGTTAAACCACAGATGTGTCTGCTCTAGTATATCTAGTTTGATTTAATTTTTTTTAGCTGACCTTTCTTTAAGTGTCCCTTTCTTTAATAAACTTTGTATTGTATGCATTGTTGTCTCAACACCATGCTGAGATATAAAAATTCAAAATGTCAGTGTAGTGCCATCATGCTGTAACCTCAAAGAGTCAAGATGCTTTAAGATTCTCAAATTTCATGCAAAATTCTTTTGTCTGAAAAAGGTTTAGCCAGAAGCAAAGTTTTACTCTCATTTTAAACATTGCTGCTGTAGTTGGTGCTTCAAGCATTTGTATTCATAACGACCTATTTATATTAATCCTTTAAATGTATAAGAATACTTCAGTTTTGTTTTGAGTGTCTGTTGCTAATATCAGATTCAAAAACCACTTTATGCATCTGTGTCAGTTCCACAGAGATTGCTTCATTATCATTACAATACTAGCTGTCGACAGTACACTGTATGAGACCGTCTTTATGTTGGCAAATTACTCCAGTCTTTTCACATAACTGGATGACAAATCCCAAATTATGGTGGGTTGATTTTATAATTTGTCCTTCTTTAGGCGTGTTATTGCCTACATGCACTGTGGGAAAGAATCCTGCATTGGTAGGGATTTCTTAATGTAGGTCTTTAACTCCTGCATGCATGTTGAGTTGCCAGAGAAATGGGAAGAGGTTATAGATAGGAAGTCCAGTCCTGGGATCAAAGCTATGTATGACTTAGAATTAATTTATATTAGTGCATTGCTAGTTTTCTATATTTTCTTCATATGTTGCATCTTATTTTTTTAAAGTGTGTGGGGCTTCGGGAGGCGATGTTTTTGTGCAGTTATATAGGGTTTATCTTACGGTTTACGGCCCGTCTGCAAAGCCCGTGCAATCAATAAGGGGCAATGGGAATTCTATAACTGTCATTAACTGGAGTGTTTATTAATTCTCAATTAGATTCCTAATCAGTCTTACCTGTGCAAACTCATTGAAAGGAATAGGGTGATCCAGGTGTCATCTGAGGTATATGACTAATGTGAGATCACAGACATTTCTTTGGGGGAGTAATTTGGCAAGCACAGGCAATCCAGTACAAGATTTAACCCATATTAACTTTAAGACCCAAGCGTTATTTGGCAGTTAAGGCTACGGATATTGCTGTAGTCATTTGGGTACAATTAGCTTGGTGTTTTCGAGTCGTTATTCCATTTGGGAACTATTTTTTTCTAAAGCTACAAAGTGCTTTGTGCTTGTAAGAACAAGCTGATGCACTCTCCAAGATCAGATAGGAAAATACTATTTTCTTTGCATGTCTAAAAGAACAGAGGAGAAAATAAGTAGCTATCAATAGACCATCAAAGTTTGAGTAAATGAAAGTTGTTAGAGAATCACGGCAACACACTCGACCTCACAAGGGCCACTGCACACTTTTTCACTGTGAAGAGATCTGTTTTTATTGCACAGCATTACTTTGGTTACTGTTGCATGTTGATGGGTGGCAGCTGTTCCGTCTTTTACGGCTATCAGTGGAGAAAGACTTTTTGCACAATTTAAGTCACCACTTTCTTCTAATTGTTTCAAAGGCTAATATATGTGTATGTTTAAATTGTACTTCACATTAAGGAACAATAATTCCATTGGTAGGGAGAAAAATATCCTTTTACCACTGGGCAAAAGAAATCCCAAAATGAACCTAAAATGAAAGAGATAACTCTTCTAAGAAAGAATTTTTCTTTATCAAATACGTAATGTAAACATTGAGGTCTGAATTAAGGAATTTAAAATTCTACTGATTCCTTCTTAGGTTTTATTTACCTTCATCTTTCATCAGCTTTATGCCTCCATTACATTAGAAACATTTAAGGTCTACTCTAGAGTTTTGAAAGTCAAGTCACAGGCAAGGTTTTCAGTTGGCAAATATCACTTGTCAAACATTGGAGTTAAGTCAAATCATACCACAGTGGGATGTCTTCTGTATTGGCTGGAAACAAACCAAAAATATCCCAAACCACAGAAGTAACCAGGAAATGTTCTCTAGAAATTGTACCTCTTTCCTAAAGGAACTCCATATAATGTTGTGAAGCTTAAAAATTCAGCTTTCCTTTTCCCCGATCAAATATTAGAGATATAACATGAGAATATGTTTGGAGTTTGTTTTTTGTTTTGTTTTGTTTAGTTTTTGGTTTTTTATTAACGTAATCTTGGATGGCAAAAAAATAAAGAGCTGTTCATCAGTATTCTTGTAAGTCAAATAAGGCATTTAAAGGATGAACTTGAAACGTAAATTGTGCCTGCTAATCCCAGTCAGGTTCTGTGCTTCTTGTGTACATGATAATACTGTGAAGTTGACAATGGGATCAGTAAAGGAGGAGGGGTATTTATGGTGTGGCAGACAATAATACAAGAAGCAGTGTTGACGTTATACATCATTAAGTATTCCAGCACTGTACCAGTTCACGGTGTTTGCGCTCTCCCTTTTTCTTTGTTTGTTCCATATCTTTAATTTTCTTCTCTGCCTTCTTTTTCCTGAAACTTTCAGCCTCAAAACCATGCTACCCTTTTTTCTTTTTAAATTCTGGAATTGGAAAGTATGTAGCTGGAGTCAATCTTTACAGTTTCACCAAACTCTTTGCTTACTAAGTAACTGCTCCCCTCTTTTATGCAGCTTCAATTGATATGCAAAATTCGAACTTCTGTAGCTCAACTAATAAATAAACCGATTTGTTTAGCCCCATCTGTGTGAAAATACAAATTCACACATACAAAAAAAGATACCTTGGCATCTTGGCTGAATGCTACAGTGTCATTCACAATCCACTTAATCCGGATTTTCATTTGCCCCTGGATGGTAGCTTCCCTTTATACTTTGGCTCTCAGTATTTTACTTTCAGACTTCTAGTAGTCTTGTTTTCCTGTGTATAGAGTGCATAGCTATTCCTCTCTAAATTAGCCATATCTGAGACTAGTTCCATGAGCTTACTTCATTAGTCTACAACACAAGTCACCTGCTGAAAAGAACAGACTGAATTTGTGTGAGAATATACGCACGCTTCTGGTCATTCACTCTTGGGTGAATTACAATAAAAATGCACCTCTTTGTTGCTGTGATGAAAAGGGTGATGTGCTATAAGAGATATGTTTTTGTAATCGGTAATATGAATCTGAAGCTTTTTCTTGCTCGTGTTTGTTGCTATTTTCTCCTCTATAAGCATGTTTATCGAGGTTTGCCGAAAGCCCAGAAGCCCATAGGTCAGAGAACAGCATTTTGATGGATTATGGGATTGTAACTGTCCCTGCCAGCTGACAGCTTTTATTGGCTGGGAGGATGAGCCTGTAAACCTTTATATAATTATTGTATTAAAGCCACTGTGCCTCTGTGTTGCTGGCGCTTGTTCAGGGATCAATGTGAAGATAATTTCAAAAATGAATAGTAAGTATTGATCGTCCCTTGGTGGAGCCTTATCAGTGGCTGAAGCAGACTACTGTAGATTATAACTTCAATGTCATTTATGATGATATGATACGTATTGCAGAGGAGCAATTTAAACGAAGGGCTGATTTAATTCACAATGGATTTTTGTAGCGTGATGGGTAATAAATCACAATCTATGTAATTTTTAGAAATGAACACATGTTGGCAGTAGTTCAGGGCAGTTCCTGGGAGATCTGAAAATGACCAGGGAGGGCAAATATCAGCAGCGAACCCCTTCTGAATGATTGGCCCTTACTTGGTTCTGACATTCAGATGACCTTGGGGCCTCTGCTGGCAGCTGCTGGTTAATTTTCTTCACTGAGGACACAGTTTAACTTTCTATCTGTCTGCCAATTACCTGACATTTTCAACTTATCACCTTCTATTTTTTAAATTATTGGAGACACATCCACATTTTGACACTTTTTTAGGCAAGTATTCGTTTTTTGCCTGCTGCTGAGATGTCTCTCTGCCAAGCATCTGTAATATCCCTTTTACTCAAGAAATTAATAGCTTGCCCAACTGTGAGGTGAAAAAGCACAGGCATTATATGGAAGATTACAAAGCTTCCTCCCAGTTCAGCAAGAAGCTTTGTGTCTGTACATAAAAAGCAAATGATATCTGAAAAATCCCACAACACAAAGTCATTACATAAACACATATATAGCAACTGACAGAAGCTGCTTTAAGCATATGATATATTTTAATTCTTTTTCTTGCCAGAGTGTTTGGTTCGGGTTTGTTTTGGTGGTTTTTTTGTTTTGTTTTTAGATCATCAAAAAATATCCCTTTTGAAATAACATGAAGATGTTGCTTTCAACTATGGAAAAAAAGGGGTATCAAACTCTCAGGCTGAACAGGCTCTTATAGGCTATAGATATTTTTAAAGTGTTTTATGCAGATCCTCATAGTCTTGCAAATTACTCTGATCAAGATGTGTCACTGATAATGAAATCCTAAAGCAAGGTAGGTTAGTTTGTTTTGTCTGACTTTCATGGCTTTTGTTTTAATTCAGAATGGAATATTTCTTATATACAGTGAATTAAAGGTTATCTGTTTTATTTTTATAACTTTATAATCTAACTTCTGCAGAAATCCTGAAATAAGGGCATCTATACGTCTAAGAGAACATAAACAATAAGCTCATGTGAGTCAGTTGTAGCATATCAAAATGCTCAGGACTAATAAAAGATAATAAGGGTAACTGCTTAAAAAACTTGAAAAAATTGAAGAAAACTACAAAGAAATGATAAATATCAAACACTGTGAGTTTTGAACATTATGGGAAAAGTAAGGGACTAAAATGCCATCATTGTGATATGGAGCCTTCTTTGAGGAAGCATTACAGCATTTGTATTATGCATGTAATTAAGTCTCATTAATGTAAGTCACCCATGAGAATCTGCTTAAGTGCTTTCCTGGAATAACACGTTAAATCCAAGCCATAGTGATGCAGTTTAGAATCAGATCTGGTCTGTACTAGGTTGTTTTGCAGAATTACTGTGGATGTGTGTGACCAAGTGGTATGTGGGTGTTTTTTGGCACACCCAACCCTGTGACCATTAATGTTGGAAATGTTTCCAGGGCTTGCTTTTGGCACATGAAATTTCAGCCTTAGCATCAGAACAGAGAGTCTAGCCTGCCTTGAGCCAGACAAAGTATTATGTTTCATTAGCAGAGCAATTAAGGTGAGGTTATGGACAACCCATGGTATGGAAGTTACCATTTCCTGTAGAAACTGGTAGTATTTTTTTCCTATTTCTTCCTTCACAAAAGCACCTCCTCTGTTCTCTGAAGACTATTTACTGCCTGCAACAGAATAGAGTCCATGTTCAGAGCCTTTTACTGAATTACAGTTCTCTGAAGGATTCTTCTTTATGAAAAGTGAATAGTTACACATCTTTAATTGAAATATTAAGTTCATCATTCAGATAAGAAAAATTGAAGGAACTTAAAAATCTGTGTAGAAACAGACAAACAGTTAATATAGCTAGAGAAGTCATATGAGGGCACAAGTATGATGCATTTGGAGAAGGACACTTTGATCTATACACAAATTCTAAAGCAGGATCAGGGGAGGAAGCTTGCAGTAACTTCTTTAAAGTTGTCTCTTCAGTAATCAGTGCTAAAAGAAGTGAATCTGTGTGTAGGAAGAAGCAACTGCCAATGAAGACCCAAAATTCATTCCTATTTTGATGAGATAATTTTGGATTAGCTTTAATCTTATCATGTGGACTGAATTCACAGCAGCAGCTGGAGAACACTAAATATAGTTTAGTTGAGTTTCATCAGAAAATAACCCAGTCACACATTTTAACTACCCCGCTATGCAAACCAAAGCACAATACCTGAAGGCAGGCAAGAGATTAACTTCAAAAGTGCCCTGCCAAACAAAAACATTAACACAGACCTACCCAATATCCTCCTAATTTGTAGCCATCCCTCATTACATTCCAACACTCTCATGCGCTATGCTTATAACAGAATGAAGAACTGAGTATTTAGGATATACAAATATGAATATAATATCTATATAATATATATAAAACCCATAATATTACATGACAACATCAAATGTGTTACATTCTAGACATCATTAAATCTGGTGGTTGTAATATTATTTTCCGGAAGTACTGATGCGATTAAATTTAAGCATAATCAATTGATTAGAATTGATAGACTTGTTATCAATTCTTTTCAGGGGAATTTTTAAAAAGTAGAATGGCTTTTGTTTTTCAAATTATTATTCTCTTCATAAATAATGAAGAACTCAACTTTTAAAAATTTTTCTTAGTTAAGATCTCAAAACTTTAAGGTCTTCTCCTCTTCTTAATTTTAAAGAGGCCTCTTCAGGGTAGCTGACAATAAATAGGAAACTATTTACTTTCTAAATCTTTCTTTTTCTTCATGATTAGAAATTATTTGGTAGGTAATTTCTGGAAATGTATAGACTCATGAAGTTTTTTTGATTATTCAGTCTTTATTCCAGGCTAAAAATACTTGGGCTAGAGATCTGGGTTGAACAGTGCCTTCTTTGTCCTTGTCAGAGTGAATGTACTTTGCAATTACTATGCACCACTGTCTTTCATAAACTGGGGAAACCACTCTGGACATGGCATTCCAGAAATGGTTTCACAAGTGGCATTTAAGAGGAAATATTAATCTTCTTTCTTCATTAAGTTAATTTATCTACAATACTGTTACTTTGAACATACAAAATGGTTGACATAGTTGCCTCAGTAACCACTGAAATTCTGTCTGTCCTGTTCCTCTCTGGATTATCCTAAGAAACAAAGCATATCAGCCAGCTAAATTGTTTTTACTTCTGTTTTATTGCCAGGGCAATGCTAAAAAGCAGAGACACAAATGAGAAACATGAACCCAGGCTTCTTCATTCAGCCTGCTTTTCACGTATCCGCAGCATCTTGTTCTGGTTTTCGTTTTTCTATTTCTTTTCTCTATAGAATTTCTTTTCCCCTGCAAAGTTCCCCATGCCTATTTTCATTTCACCTAGCCAGTGTCTCAAAAGATGAAATTTTCTTACAAAATTATTGGTTAAAATGACTGGCAATTGGAAAATCCTTGGTATGCATGAATTTTGATAAGTCTGTACTGTTTAATGACTCTATCCCTCTGAAGGAAAAGTGATTGCTGTATATCCCAGAAAGTTCCATCTTTAAGGTATTTTAACTTAAACTCATCAGTTTACTTGTAAAATCCAAGATAATTTTTTCTGAAATTCAAGCATACATAATTTCAGATAGTAATTTCTTCCATAAAAATTAGTTTGCATATCTACTTTGCGTGCAACACCCAAGTTAGCTCTAATGATGTAGTAGAGAGTGCTGCTTCTTATAGAATGTTTTTTAAACAATTGTGCTAAATGCCTGTTGACCTCTAACTACAGCATTGTGAATTCACCATGCAAGTTATTACATAAGTTAATGAGGCCTTAAATTGGGGGATTTTAGAAGATTCCACTGGTTTTGGTAATACAGTAGGAAGCAGTAAAACATGTAATTCCCTTTTCCAGTGAATAATTTTTTTTTAATTGGGCTTTTAAACAACCAAAAAGCTACCTAAGTTGATTCCACTAGTTTGAAAATACTGTCCTTTATTAACAAACATTGACTTTTTACTTTGCAAGGATCAAATTTTTAAAATACTATCTTTCATAGTTTTTATAAAATTTTATCAGGAAGAATATTAAAAAAAACCCCATGGTATTTGGATAAATAGTTCTTTTTTTTTTCTTTTCTTTTTTTTTTTTTTAATTGGAGAAAATGGGAATATGGAAGATGGATTTAGATATTCCAGGAAAAGGATAAGCTGGAAAGACAACGTACTTCTAATACGTTGTTCTTCCTGCCATCTCTATAGACTTAGGCCCACTCATAAATGGTTTCCATTTTGACTTATGTTTGCTTTGTACTCACTTTGTAAAGTAGGGAGTGGTTAGTTATTCTAGTTAGTCTTGCTGATCAAGGATAGAGCTGCATGGGTATTGAGTAAATCAAACTGATTTGGTATGCAGATATTTCTGTAGTAAATGAGCAGAAAAAGTTCTAGGAAACATATTTTTTTTTAAAGGGGCAGGTGATAAGAAATTAATATATGCATAGAGAGCATATGAATGTACCATATGATTTTTTATAGTATTTTTCTGTCAGCAGCAACTATTTGCTCGCTTTGGTCCTTCAAATTAACTGAATCAACTTCTATATAGTGCCTCTAAGAGAAACAAAGCTCTTATCAAATTGAAAATATGTGAATAGAGTAACTCTGCAATACTCCCTTCAGTCTTCTTTCTTTTCCTCCTGTCTTTTTTTGAGAAATGAAACCTTTGCATCATTATCCAGGAAAATGAGCTGTGCATTCCAAAAGAACAGTGGCGCAAGCTTGGAAGTGCAAAGGGAGTTGTTTGCAACAATTTAAAATCTTGAGAAAAGACCTTACCATGATTCTTAGAAAAATATATTCTGACACCAAAGCATGAATAAACTAATTGTAGTTTAAGTAGTGAGCTTTATAAAGAATTAGCCCTCTTTGTATAAATGGAGCTGTGATTTATTAATATTCTCAGTCACTATTTGCTGTGGAATAAGTTTAGTACTGCACTCATAAGTCACCATCTCTATTGATATCAACAGTGAAATTACAATGTAATCAGTGTAGAACGTGGAGCTTATGTGACTAAAACAAGTGTACTTAAAATAATCAGTCAGGGCTCAGTTCCTGAAGCAATGTAAGGTGCCCTTCTCTAGGAAATGTACTTTCTCACTTGCACAATTGGTCCAGCAGAAGAGGAGCCAAAGATAATTTTGCATGTAGTTCTGTTATGGTACTTCTGAAACAATGAATTAAGTTGGATTTGTTGTAGTATTTATTTCTCTGTAATCTCACTGTCTACTGAGTGCAGTGCACAGATATTTCAGAAGACACCAACTGGTTTGCCCTATCACATCATCAAACTTCCTGTCATTGAATGTGTAATGACTATCTTTTTTTGTGCTTTTATTTTGGGGCAGGCTTTACAACATGAGTTCAAGGAAATAGATTTTTCCCAGAAAAAGGACTAAATTGGGTTTGTCTATTTTTGAAAGAATTTACTTAACTAAGAATTAAACTTAAGTACACTGTGGAAATCTGCCCAGCACAGACAGAGAACTCAAATTCTGGACTTCTGCATCAGCCAAAAAAAGAGCACCTGTTGCTTTCTTCTGCCGCACAAATTGGATCACTTCTCAGATCTAGGAGTGAGCAGCTGCTGCTCAGCAGAGAGGTGGCACCTCACTGCGCTGCTTCACAAAACATCTTCTCCACTCTGCTGGTGGCACCACCAAAAAGAGTGGAGTAGCTGATGGCAGAATTATAGAATGGCCTGGGTTGGAAGGGACCTTAAAGACCATCTCCCTGCCATGGGCAGGGACACCTCCCACTGGACCAAGTTGCTCAGGGCCCCATCCAACTTGGTCTTGAGCACTTCCAAGTATATGTCTAATAGGAGCTCCTGGGCAATTTCTAAGTGCCTGTCCCTGCCGGCTCCTCTCTGCAGCTCTTTCTCCACAAGGATCTGTCTTGTCTAATCTGGTGTAACTGTAGGTTTTCCTCCACAACAAACAATTGTCCATTGCTACTCTTTCCTTCCTCCCCAGAAGGGTTTTGGATAGATTGGTTGGTAGATTCCACTGAGACCAAAAACCACACACCTGCATGAGGAAAGTGGATGGAGCAGGTCTCACTCTGTCCATGAGGAAACTTGCACTGTTTCCCTTCTATTTTTAATGGAGGTACAAATCAAACCAGAGAGGGATGGGCAATTGTGTGGCTGTTCAATGAGCTTTGCTCAGAGTGCTTGTGACTATTGTTATACAACAATGAGCACAAACAGAGTAAATCTTGAGAGCAGCAGCTGCTTTTCTCTATTTCTTCAGTAAAGTTTATCTTCAAAGCACAGCACCCAAACAGTGACAGAAAAGGAGAGACAGGATCTGAAACAGCTTGCATTTGTGAGAAAAAGAGGTTATGTTATTTTCTGACAGGAGGTTAATGGAGAAATCTGTTCTCAACATGGTACCGAGTGTTTGGTAACAAACAGTGATATGTGCATGTATATGCAAATATTATATAACCACTGGTGACAAAAACCATCATACAGAGGACCTGAGCAATTTTTAAAGCATTTTTGACAGAACATAAAGTACCTTGTTTTGAAAGATACTAAATTTGTTAGTTTGGAAGCATCTTTGTGGAAGGTGGAAAAAAGATTTACTGTCTGCATTCCCTGGTAGCAAGAATCAGGGAGGGGAAAATGAATTACAGAGAAAGAAAGAAACAGCTTAAAGAAGAAAATATAGTAAATGTGGCCTTGAAAAAAGTATTCAGCTAATAATAGAAAAAACCAAACTGAAATGTAAAAAGGATGGAAATGATGATCATGAAAGAAAAATGTGGGACTAAAGGAATGAAAATAAAGAAGTCAATAACTTCTCCCCAACACTTACTTGCCATACTTAGAAGAATTTATTGAAGAAGCAAGGCAATATAAGCAATGAGAAAATAAAGATTCTGAATTCTGAAGTGTGTAATATTTGTTACTTATGTTATATCATGTAATGTAATGTTATACTGTTATAAATAAAAATTTGAGCTTTGCTGATCTTACAAATGTGGTTTCTCACTGGGACCCAGAGAATTTAGGAAAGGCTCTTGTGTGATATGTAGGCTGGTCAGCAACAGATTCTTTCTTATACTTGTGCTTTCAATTACCAATAGACTTTGCCTCAAGTTACTTCATTATAGTTCATTTGCTTCATAGTGAATTTGTCATAAGTTGTTTTAGTAGAATTCAGATATTAAGCAACACCTTTAAGCTTTTCTTATTTCTTTCAGATGAGTCACAACTGGAAAAAAAATCACTATTAAGTATGCAGCGAAGAATGGAGGCTCATTGTGCTATTGCAAGATGTCATGAACAGTCCTATTTAGTAAAGATTTTGTAATACTTTTCATATCAGTAAAGGACTGTACAAGGTGGAAAGTATTAAAAATGACTTGCTCCTTTTGCATACGTTGCCCTTTCCAGTTATTTTAGCTTTTTGCTTATTTTGCTTTTTGTCGTGAAAAGCCTTAGTCCTTTTGTTGCATTTCTTCAGGAAAGGAATGCTGATAATTTCAATGATGGTATTTTTTAATCTCAGAGTGATGTGAATGAATGTTTATGACAGTCTATAGAGAATCATTTTTCCATGCTTTGTTCCTTGTTTAGCCTTCAAATGCAGTATTTATCAGTCTGCAGAGCAAAACTATGTGCATGCCATATCATTACTAGCTCAGGGGGAATCATTCGAACCAATGTAATTTACTCAATATTGGTCAGTTTGACTCCTGACCCTAGTCCCCTGACAGTGTATCCTTGGCAACCCCTGATGTGTGTTAAGTCAGGATGTGCTTATTGGTCTCATCTGTGACAGCTTGCTAAAGGCTGCTTAACATAGCTTGGTCTTTTCAAAAGAAAATTAAAAATCCAATAATATACTGTATTCTGATTAGACTGGTATTTATACAAGCACAGAAGCAGTAACTTTTATTTTCAGTTCTGCAAATCTGATTGCCCATTTCAAATAGAGGAAGAGCTTTTGGAAGTAGTTTTAGAGAAGAAAAATGTTTTGAAGCAGTATTCAAAAGAAAAATAATATGGTGATTATCCAAACATTTGCCATCTTTGTGAGGCATTTGGGCAGTTTTTATGTTCTATTGCTGCTTACATGTCCAAAAGGTGGAACAAGGGAGTTGTTCTTCAGACACAGACACCATTGCAAAGCAGTTTAGAGTATATTAGTGTAAGTAAGAGGAGACCTTGCTCATTGATCTAGAAAAAAGTCTCCTGGATTATTTTACTGGTTTTATATCATTTGAATTTGTGAAAAGAAGCTGATGTACTGAGTTTAACCAGACATCTTATGATTTTTTCCTATTTTGCTGATGGAAAGCCAAAAAACCCTGGTGCTTAGGGTTTCTGTAGGAAGGGGACTTTGACCATACATCTCACTATTTTTCACTTCCCAGTGTCTGGTATGATCTAATTAACCATGGCTAGTGAGGAAAAATTTAACTAAAACTGCATTAATCTTTGGCCAGACTGATCCAGATTTGAGATAGAAATGATACTTACAGACCAAGACTTATGGTCCGTGTGATCCTGAGCTGAGCATGCTGCCACTGGGATAGAGGATCCATCTGCTAACACAGTACTCTGCCATGCAGCTGTGCCCACCAGAATGGATATCCTACAGAGAAAATGCCATTTAATTAGTGATCAGCAACAACAAAAGTAGAGAAACACAAAAATACCCTTAAAACAAAAGGTGGACTCTATGGCTTGTCAGAACAAATAGGTAGGAATTCTTTTAGCTTCTTTTTAATTTTGTTGAAAATCTACCACTTGAAATCTACCACTTGAAAGCAACCTCTGCCAACATCTACATAATCTTTTAGAAACAGGTACTTTCATTTAAAAGACCATGTAAACAGATCCTTTTTTTTTCCTGTGCACTATTTATGTCATGATTATTCAGCCATTGTTGAAAAACAGTAATCAAAGATTCCTTGGAAGATTGCTAAATGTTAGGAATCTGCTGCAACTTTTCTGTCATTAAGCATATTTAATGAGTTTTCAGAATACTTCAGTAAATTATTTTAATAATTCTTTGGCTTTATTTCATGTTCTCATCCCAAGTCAGTAAATGGGGACATCCCTCAGGAAAAAGTGTTTCCAGAAGAGGTGTAGCAAAGTGCTTCCAGGAAAGCATTATTTTAACCAGCACTGAGGAAAGCAGTGGTAACTTTAGGGGCTTACTTTTTGTTTTCATTGTTATGCATTATGAGCTGAGGTTGCTCTTAATTTGAAGTGCCTCTTGTCTCATTCAGTAAAGCATCACCCAGTACTTCAGAGAGGTAATGATTCTCCATCCTGTCTTCAGTGAGGGCATAGAGCACTAACAAACTCCTAGAATGTATACTGGCTGCCCATTGAGGCAACAATCTGGTGCAAATAGCTGAATGAGGTTGTGTGTAAAAACTGGTGGTATTCATGTAGAGGTGAATTTCATCTAGGTAGACTTGATTAGACAGGGATCTGTGAGGACTGAAATCTGAGATGGAGGGTGGTTTCTTTTTAGTGTAGGGTTTTTTTGGTTTTTTTTTTTTCTGGTTTGTTTTGTTTTGTTTTTTATTTTTTGGTTGGTTAGTTGGGTTTTTTGTTTGTTTCTTTAGTTTTTTGGATCTTTTGTTTGTTTGTTTGTTTTGTTTTATTTATTTTTTTCACTCTATTTCTGTGTTCATTTGAAACTTCCGGTAAGCTTTCTCAGTCTCAATAGCTGTGCTGTGAAATCTTGCTTTTGCCCAAACCCTAAAATGCCAGTTAGAATGTGTTATATCCCTTTTCAGGGTAAAAGGTCTAGAATTAATCCACATTTGGATATGGCACAGGTACAGCAGGGAAAAAAAGTCCAATTGACATAAAATTTGAGGAAATTACCTGATTTCTGTATGGACTAGACACGTCTTTAAATAGCATGTGGTTGCAAGTTTGATGTACCTGTCCAGCAAAAGCAGATTTATGTCTGCATTGCAAGAAATTGCTGAATCAGACCCAAAATGTGTAATGCATCACTGGCTCTGTTTTGGGAACTGATACCAGCTGGAGTGCTGTATTTTCTGCAGTGCTTCAGTATCAAACCCATGGGCTGCTTTGGTTAAAAACCACTAATTTTGTTCATCTCAAAAGTATTGGGACATCATGGTTTTGGCTCCTGGCTGAAAACACTGTAGGGACTACATGTTAAAGACTTAAGAATAGTTTGTTTTGCACATTGTTTGAACTAGGTATCTAAGGTAACTTCTCTTCATAACGCTTGCCATTTAAATTCAGAGACATATGCTTGTAATAATTTTTGGAAATAATTTGCTAGCTAAGGTATTGAAATAGCAGTGTAGTTATAAAAATGCTGACTGTATAGTAAAGTACTATACAGCTTTAGAGCACTAATATGAAATCCTGTTATTCTAACAGGCATACACCAAGATGTGTACTCTCTTAATAAGTTTTGATGTTCTATGTTTTAAGGCATCAAACAAATTATTATTTAGTAATCAATTGCCATATGTGGAGAGAGAAATATTGTTCATATCTCAGTTTTACAATGCCAACCAAGCATTATAAAAAATGGTTCAGATGCTTTTTTACTATCACTAGAGAAGAAAAAGGTGAGTAGAAGAGAGGTGAAGTATAGAATTGACATGCACATGCTGTGACTTTATAATTACAAGTGTGCATATAAAAATTATAGAAAATAATAGGAAAAAGTAACAATTGTCTTGAAATTTTAATTTTCTAATACAGGTACTATTTTATTAATTGTAATGCTGGGAAGTCTTAACATTACAAACTGTGATTGTCCTCCTGTTACCAGTCTTATTTTATGTTTGTTTGGGGGGTTTTTATCATGTTTTTAGTTTTGTTCTTGTGTGTTTTGGTGGTTTTTTTTCTAATACAGCATAAGCCATCATGGCTCCTTAAAAATTGCCTCTTTGTTTATGTGCAAGTATACGGTTCACAATGTTAGCAGGCTGATGTTTGTCTACTAATCACAACTATAAGTATTTTTTTCATGTAAAGCAACTAAGGTAAGTCTAGTCACCACTCCGGAAGACAAAACAATATGCATACTATGATTCCAGCTGACAGAAGTTTTCACTGAATGCCGTGAGAAAATCCACCTTCTGTGGATCTGCCCCATTGACTTTAGCAAAATCAGGGCCTTGACCAGGAATGCTTAGGATTGCCCCTTGGGGTGCTTATCAAGTATCTTAAAATCTGAGCTCAATATAAATATGCCATGGTTCCAGTCACACCTATGCTCTTTTAATTTTGGTTGCACAAACAGTTAATTATGTTTTACTCCAAACTCAAGGAATGATATTCACACAAAAGAATAAAAAGGGAATTGATGAGTTGTGTTTTAATTGGGAAGCTTCTGAATTAATTTGTTAGTGATGCAGTCCTTTATTATACATAAAGGCAAAATATAAAAACTATTTCATTATAGAAGCAGCCCGCAATACAATGAATGGCATATTTGAATTGCAGCCAGTTGAATACCAAATCCCTCAGTCTGCAATGGCTTCGTGTCCTCAACTTCATGAACATTGCTTCACTGACTTGAGGCTGTAGTAAGTCTTTGAAAGACTGCAAGTTACTAGGAGATAAGATGCACCCACTCAATTTACGAGTATTTCCTAATACATGCTTTTCTAATTTCTTTCAAGTTAAGGCCACAGCCTTCCTATGGGTACACTAAACAACTAAGCTGGATTCACGACAGTAGTGAAAAGTTTGCTTATTCTGCTTTCAGTATTAGGCAGAGGATGAGGACAGGTAATTGTCTTATTTTCAGAGGTTATCTAGAATGATACACAGCACAGACTTATATTGTTCAGGAAACTGACCATAATACACAAACATCTGACTGCTTTATATACTATATGTATGGGACTATATATTTTTTCCCCCATTTTTATAATATTTCATATATGCAAAGGAGGGAGAAACACTTGAACAATTGGTTGGTGCATTTTAGACAAAAAGAGACAACATAGGAGGAGGGATAAACATCATGCATCTTTTGCCAAAAAGAAAATGCTAGCATGCAGATATTACGTATGTGAAAGTGTGCCTAGCTGAATTTACAAGAAAATAAAGAGTGCTTTTAGCAAGTCCAACTTGTCTGAGAAGATTGAACTAGTGAGATTACCCTTTCATCAACACACACACATTCTCTCTGTCTCACACACAGACACACGTACAAAAACAAACTTGTAATGAGTGGGTACTTTATCAAGGCCTCCCTCCATCCTTCATTAAATGACAGAAAATTGCTCTTTGCTGAGTTTGTCAATGCAGCTTTCCCTCCCAGAAGCCCATTTGTTTCACATGCTAGCACAGAATATTGCAGGAATTTGCAGATTTTAAATGACAAATGTGTCGAAGTTTACCCAGTTCTGAATCATTCTTTTCTTAGACTGACTACAAGGTACAGTAACTCCCAAAGCTGGACTTGAATTTTTATTTTGAGTAGATCTCACTAGTTCACTAGTAAAAGAGTACTGGACTGTGATCTTACCGTTTGACAACGTCCCTAAAGGATTCTTTGGCTCCAAAAGCCTTTTCTCTGTACCTTATGTGATAGATGTAGCCATACTAAACTAAGAGCCCGAGCAAAACAACAGACGCATTCCTTTATCCCAACTCCTCTATTCTTTATTGAATTTGTCATTTTATTAATTGCACTTACATGTAATGGTGATGAAAGGATGTTTTGTGAGATAAAAACTTAACACTTTGACACCATGAAAGGAAACTGTTCTTTCTAGCACCTTTCAGGACAGAAGGCACTTACAAATAGCAGCTACTGTGTTGCTTTGTTAAAGTAACACTTTGATGTGTAGGATTATAATCAATGTAAATTATTGAGTTTTGCTACTGTGCTGTGTTGAAGGTATAATGTGTTACTCTGTGCAGCCATTATTTACTCATACCAAGAAATCAGCTAAATAACACTTCTTTCCTCCCTTTAAATTCTGTTTTAAAGGTGAATTTGTAAACATAAATTTAAGAACGTATCTGTTGAAATTGTGTCCAGATTTCTAGCTTTCAGTAGTCACATACCAGGTCTCATTGCTGCATTTACATACGCTATGAATTTCAATTCAAACAAATGGAGAGGAGTTTTAGGACAGAGCCTGCAGCATGGCATGTCCTTTAATTGCCATTTACATAGCAGAAGAATCATTAATTTCTAATTCACCTATTATTCACTCTCTTTAGTATGCTGTGTCAATGTCAGTTTTGGGGCAGTGGAGTAGATGTGGCTCTGCATTGCTTTTGCAACCTACTTTTGTATGTGTTTTTCTTTTTCTTCTCGTAATGCTTTTTTGACCTTAGCGGAATAGTTCTTCGACATAGGCAGTTACGGGGCTCTTGTTTGGATATGATTTATGGTGCTACATTAACCCTTCATTGACCTAGAAATGCCCTAATATTAAAACAGTTTGACACGCAGAAAATCAAAAGCCCTTTTATTGGAAGTGCTATTGTCCGCATCATAAGTTTCCCCAATGTGATGCCACTGTTACCCCATCAATTTCCTACTGCTATTGAACATTGTATTGAAAAACTAATGGACAGAATCCTTTGTCATTTCTGTGCCAGTGACCAGCAAATAGCTCAGCGAATGTCTTCCCCTTCACATCACTTCAGGTATTTCAAAATGACACATCGAAGGCACTTGCTTAGCATTTTTTTAAAGGCAGGGTTGGGCCAGATCCTTCTGGGCTCCATGCAGGATGTGCCATCAGCCAGCTTCCATGGATTTTGATGGAGGCTGGAAACACACTATAATTCTTTGGGGCTTGGGCTAGAGCCCCTGTTGTGTGGTGCCATGATACCGAATTCATATTTGTTAAAAGGAGGAATAAATCCTTGTAGAAGATTTTCTGGAGTTTAACAGCAGTCAATAGAGCTCATGTATAAATCAAATCAGCTGTAGCTATTATAAAAGCTTACTAATTTGCAAATGAAACACTTTTCTGCAGATGGGATAGTAACCTATTGCTTTCAGTAGAAATTTTAAATGAATGTTTTCTGTTTAAGCCTACAGCTTTTAGCATGATGTTAAAAATCCTTAATGCATTTTTTATAAAGCTGCTTGATTCTAGAGTGCTCTTCCCCAGTGAAAATGAATATATTTCTGTTTTCAATTTATATTGTAACTGCTACTTCTTAGTTTCACATTTAGCACCTAGGAGGTGCACTTTTAAAGCAAATCTACTGTATTTTCACAAAATATTCTTAATATCGTTAATGATATTTAATTCCTTGATTGTGACACTCACTGAAATCCGGTCATGAACAGAACACTAAAAAAGTTGCTGAAGTTAGACATACAAATGTTATCTATTCAGCAGTTACCCAAACTGTGCAGTGGAACAATTTAAGGGTTTTATTTATTTTTGTAGGAAGATGGCCTTGCTTTTTGTTCTGGATTTCTTCATCACTGGTCAGTGATACAGATTTCTTTTCCATAGAAAAAACAGTCTTCTGTTCAGCTGATCTAAAATAATCATGACTTTTTTTTTTTTTTTTTTTGGGCTCACCACTCTTCAAGGCTACTGTCACTTTCTGCAGGATTAACCTGGCTTGTGCAGATGGGCTCCAAAGCCTCTGAGTGCGCAATGGGGAGCAGAGGTCTGCATGCACACATTAGATCTGCCTACAATTACATACCAAAAATCCAGAATAAGTGAAGTTAACGGGCTTATAGCAGATTTACACGCATATAGCTATGAAAAAATCAGGAACCTACTTCCTTCCAGTCTTTTCCTACTTAATGAGAAAAGGATTTGAAAATTTTGCCACTACTTAAAGCCATCTCTCTAACTTCACAGGAGAATGAATGATATACTTTCATATGGGATAAATGCAAGAAGATGATTTCCAAAACTCCTAAAACAGAAAACAGATTTTGGCACAGCCTTTGGGAATCTGAAAATTTGACTTTTGTCATATGCACATTTGTGCTTTATAGGTATGCAATATTCAATGCATCTTCAGCATTTGCAGAAGTTGTGTAATGATGTAAGGTACAAATAATGCCAGGAGCGATAAAGAAAAGCTGAACAGAGATATCTGAGAAATGGAGTTTATATGTGATGAAAAAGCATCACAGTTAGAGAAAACAGACAAATCAGTCTTTCCTTGTTATCTAAAACCAGTTTCAAAATTATAGATAAGCTAAAGATTAAAAAGATTAAAAAATTTCCTTGCTTTCTCAAATATTGCTTTCTTAGAGAATAATGTGTGATTATGTTTTTGGTTTTTTTTCTGGAAAGCAACATGGGTCCTTTCTGTGCAGGAGAGGAAGCAGACTAGAACCTCAGGCATAAATTTTAAAATTGGTCCATGTAAGATTATAAGAAGTCAAGTGTAATTCTTATTGTGTAAATGACAGCAAGGTAATTAGTAATACTAGAGACTGTCACTGATGACCTTTAGGGTCACAAAGCAATGTACTTCGCCTTGTTTATTAGCTTAACACAAGGGATCATTATGATAAACCACATTTTTTAAAAACAAACAATTTTTAATATTTTGCTAATATAGTCTTTCAGAAGGAATATTTGATACATAACTGACTCTTATAATAACTCAGTTCTCTCAGAGCTATCTTTTAACACCCTGTTAAAAATATGAATCCCTTGGCTTTATATAGTGCAGTACATCAACCTTTACATATACATGTTAATTTCTATCAAAATGGTTGTTTTGAACCTGTTAAGAAAGGCCTCTGTTTCTTACTTATTTCTTTGAAAAGTTAGTGTCTGTAACTTTAATTTCTTCCCCATTTGTCTTTGGAACAGGCGTATTTTGTTGTTTTCCTGTACTAAACTGCTTTGGCTGTTTCATAAGGGCTGAGTATTTCACTAAGCTCTTGCAATATTGAAAGAATCTATATTCTGAGAATTTGAAAACATGTCAGCCCACCTAAATTACATATTGATCAGGTTTAATTGCATGCCACCCATCAGTATTAGGTTTGAAAATTCATAAAAAAGAAATAATGTACTCTTTGTGGATGATTACTTCTGGGGCATTTAAATGAATTCCATCACTTAACCCTGAGCCGAGACAGATTATTGAGCCTTGCAATCTAGCCAGTCAAAGTCCAAAGCAATAGAACAGCTGTTTTCTAACTATCAGAGAAAAGCAAAGAACAAACAATATAAATTTATATAGATTTTCTTTTAAGTAAAATGCTGAATGTAAACATGCATTTTTCAATTGTTTCTTGAATGTCCATTCTTGTTTTGCTGAATAATAGTCTGCATTTTTAATTTTCTCTCATGTTCCATATGTAATTCACACTGTAATTAAGATTCCAAAATTAGAGAAGTACCCTTGAGAAAGTTATTTTCTATTCAATTTCATTTTGACTGTGTTTCTTATATGTCTGCCACCACTTATTCTCACTTAAAAACCAGGAGCAATGGGTTTTTATTCATATTCAGTGTGCTTCCTGGGAAACACAGGTTTCGAGGCTGTGCTCCTCAGAAAGTCAAACTGGTGGAGAGGGAGTATTTATTATTAGTTTTCAGGATGTTCTTTACATTTAAAAATTATGCTTGGTGGTATTGGGTGTGTTTTAAGAAATTGTGCTTATGTGTGTTTTTCTGTACAGAATATCAATACTGAGTAAAAAGAACCAGTTAAAATCATTGGTTTTGCTTGGATAATAGTTTAAAAGCTACATTTTATTTAGACACTTTGAGGTAATAAATATCTGTGAGCATAATTAACTGTCTTTTATCTAGGTCTGCTCCTTAGTGATGCCTTTTTAGGACCTTTCGTAATGTCTCCTCTTAATGCTCAGTTTGGCCTTGAAAATAATTTTACGAGTTAAGATGTCACAAATGTTTTCCACTATTTTCTCCCATGTACTCATGAAATTCATGTCTCAATTTGTCTCAAATTTTTACCAGTTTTTCTTCAGAATGTGTTCATTTTTTGTGGCCTGGGATTTCAGATTTAGGAAAATAAAATAACCAACAAAATAGCCAACAGGGAAGTATGTATTTGTAAATGATCCTTTGATTTACCATGCACCTTGGCTTACTGTATAGTCCTTATAAACTAGGGTTCCAATCCTACCTAATATAAAATTATATAGCTTTAAAAAAGGGGTTATAAAGCTCTATTTTATTCACCCTGAGAATTTGTCTGCCAGTCTTTAATGTCATGTTATGTACATATTACATATGAGATAAATCACATCACTCTAACCAACTCAGTTATGCAGTCGTTAGGGAAAAAAATCCCCACAGAATTCCACACTCCTCCCACAACTAATTCTATATGAAAATTAGTCTGAAATTAAATTGATAGTGCAGGCATATTCACACACACACTCTCCCATACACCAGTGCTGCAATAATCACTTAAATGGGCAAATGCAGGTCAGAAACAAAAATCCTGTCTCATGCTTATGGTACTTTTGACCCCTGAAGCAGATTGACTCCTTTATGCAATAACGTGAAACATGAGAGTTGAGTCAGTGGCTGAGCTCAACTTGTACATGGTTTTGTAGTCATCACAAAAAAAAATAAGGAAGTTCTATACTGCAATTTTATTGTAGTTTCCTCCATTTTTCTGGAGGAGAGAATTACTGAGTGAGATACAGACATGGAGGCAAACTTTCTAAGCTCTCAGACTCATCCTTTCATGTTTCTTAGCTGACTAGAGCTACTATTAGTCAAAACGGAATAGGCTCAGTATTTGAGTGCGAAAAATTTTACCAGTCATGCATACTGCTGCTACTGTTTTGAACCATTATATCAAAGATCGATTGGTGAAGGAACTGGCTCATTAAAGCCCAGTTATTTGCTGTTATGTAAGTTGTCCTTGAGCATGGAAAGTTTTAGTAAATTGAGCCTTAAACAGAGTTTAGATGACTTGGTTTTGTAAAGTAACCCAAAGATACAGAAAACAAAGTAAGTCCAAGAAAACTGCCACACATGCCAAAGCAATTAAAAAAAAAATGATTTAAACTTCTTCCTTTGTTTTATGACTCAGAGGTAGGAATTCTTACACACTGTGCTTTCATATTGGGATAAATCTTATCCCTATTGGAAAGGAACTGGAGTTTTACTAGCAGTTATGTTAGGTCCAAGTTATTCCCTTTGCCACTTGTATTCAGCCCTTATTAAATTTAATCAATTAATATCAAGAATAGTTGTAATGTACTGTCATTTTTTTATAAGACTCCTGTTTCTTTACATCTGTCCATGGGAAATGTCTATTAGGAAAATTTTGTTCTTTAAAATGCTCAGAGAAAAAAAAGATCAAATTCCTGAGATTTACTCAACCAATCAATTAATGTATTTTGAAATTAAACTTTATGACTACAAGTAGGTGTGGTCAGGACATAATGTGGTAGATGCAATACCTCATACGTGTTTGTCATCTGAGGAACTAAGTTCGAATGCTTAAAGACATTCTTGAAGCAGTAAAGACAATTTTTTGCATTAAATATTTTTCATATATTATTTTGAATGTAAGTCCATAGCATTACAAATCAGAAACAAAAAGCAAGGCAAATTTTTCTAGAGCAAAAATTGCCCTTAATGACAAATTGGTCATCCAGCTTTACGATGCAAAACACAGCGGATAGCTTTGTACTGTTTTGCGCTAACAATGGAATTAAATAATTAAGCTGTTATGTAAGTGGAAAAGCATTTCATATAGATTGGAATTTTACCTTATGTTCTTATTCTTGGCAACATTTTAAGCTCTTTAAGATAATGCTTACTGTATGTTGGGAATCTGTGCATGGGATTTGAGGTCATGGCTGTTAAGGGATTTTCTTTTATCATGTACTTCTGTTATTATCTATGATCAAACACTATGATTTGAAGTAAAAGCAGTTGTGTAGGGTTTGATAATATTAAAGCTTTAGCTGGAGCATTTCTGGGAGCTAGAGACTTGGCATGTTAAAAGTATCTGTACATTTTTCTGTCTGCGTGCATTTCCCTTCTGTAGCAGTGTCCCTGAAGTTCCCATTCACGTTGGGGTTGCAGCACCAATCCACTTTTCTTCTGCCTGTGGACAAATCAATAGCAAATCACTTATTACTTACTGAGTACATAGGAAACAAATCTGTAGAAGTCTAGATCAAAGAATGTGCTTATGGCCTCCCAAATTGAAGCTTACCACCTATAAATCATCTCTACCTGTAGTCCGTGAAGAATTCTGCAATGACTGATGTGTTGGGTTCGATGTAAATATTTCAGTGTATCGTCCCTTCTCCCCCTGCTTTCCCTCTGCCACTGCTGGCTTGCTTCCTCTTGCTTTCAACACATTTAGTTTGGAAGACTCAAAATCAGACAAGTGTGGAGTATTCACACTGCTTTTGCCCCCTTAACCTTAGACTGTTCTCTGAGACTGATCTCACAGCATCCGTTAACTGTCAGGTCTAGCTCTTAGGGATTTGTCAATGTCAATCCATTATCTCTTGGCAGGGGCCATCATAGAGTGATACAAAATCCCCATGTCTCACCCCTCTCATAATATCTGAAACCCACTGCTCAAAAATCAGATGGTTAAAAAAAATTTCTGAACTGAAAGAAAAAGACAAGCAGGAAAATTCAAAATGACGGGTGGACACCAGCTGTAATTTATTGTGCATATAGTACAAAGGTCTCAGGAATATGAGCCTTCTGGATGATATTCTGTTCTTATCGAAGTCAGTGGGAATTTTTCTTTTGACTTCAGTGGGGACCAAGATGTCATCCTTCACCTCCTAAAGGGGAAGAAAAAGCAGGAGGAAAAAAAAGAAGAGAGAAAAATCTTTTTCTTGGTAAAACAAAAATGGAATATCAATATATTATTTTGCTAGGTGGGAAGGGTGAGTGAGGAGAGGGGCAGAGAAGAGAAGAGAAGAGCTCTTTGCTTTGGGGTATTTAGACATTTTGGTAGAGTAGAATTAAAAAAAAAATTAAAATCTTCTTTTTTGAAAATGTTGGCAATTATATTTTTCTATGTTGGAATCAAACAGATTTGTTTCAAAAATGCAAAAATATTGAAGTATTTTGCCCTTTTCCAGTCCCTTCTGGGATGATATCCCTCTTTCCTACCTCATTCAGGAATTTGTTATTATAAGTTTACTTTTTACAATTTTTTTCCCAAGTCTAATGAAGGTAGACATCATTTGTTTGGTTTTCATTTTCTAAACATGTAGAAATCTGCATGCTAAATGAAATATTAACCTCTACTTTTAATTAAAATATTTTCTTTAGAACCTTCACCAATTAAAAAATAATTTCATTAATAGTTCATCTCTAAGTTCCAGTTACATTTTTCTTTTATCTTATTTGTTTAAAAAATTATAGATGCTGCTAAAGAGATGTAAGATAACCTTTTAGTAATAAACTGCTTTTTAGCATATGCTATTGCTTTCCAATATCACACTTCAAATTATAAACAAAGAGAATTATGTGAGTAGAAGTAAACAAAAAATATGATCTTACAGATAAAAATTACTTCATTCTATTAATTTCTTTTGGAGATCTTTTACATAGGAGAATTATTTATCAGAGAATTATTCTTTTGTTCTATCATTTTTTTCTCTTTCCTTTTTTTTTTTATTTTCCTAAACATAATTCAAATTCTTGCCCCATGCTTTGGGTACCTGCATAGTTACTAAGATACTGTGCTGTAGAAAAGTGTGAATTTCAGTTGGTTACTACTGACAGTAAAAGACCAACAGAACCATCCGGCTGCATTGCCACTTCACTGTTTTTATTCAAGTGCTGGAAGGCTGTACAAGCTCAAAGACTCTGGACAATTAAAATATAAACATTTAAGACATGTATATGAAACTCATTGCAATCTGAAATTTCTCAGAGCTTCATCTCTTCAAATCAGATTTTGGGTTTTGTTTTAAAGGTTTCCTCTTTCTGCTTTCTGGCTTATTTGAAATCACTCATTTTGACATGATGTCTTTGCTCTGCCTCCTGAACAAAGGTGGACATCAAACCAAAGTAATTAAAACCAGAAAACCAAAAAGGCCCCAAAGATATGAAAGTCCCCGTCCATTCAAATTGCTCTTAATATAAAACACAAAAATAATTTTAATTTCAGGAGAAGCTTCAGATTGAAAGGCATGTTGAAAGAATGCTACATGTTTCTCATCTTTTCACCTTAGTCATTTCCATAGCCGAGTTGAGCATATACCTATAGCAACCTTTCATTCTTTGTGAGCCTGTCTCAAAAAGGCATGAGTGGAAATGGAGCAGGAAACTCTGTCCATATAAGGATGAGTACCACGACCCAATTAGGGACAAATTTGCCTTTTCAAGCCTTAGCCTCTCAAAAATCTGCATAAGAGAAGAAATGTGTTCTTGTCTAGTTGTAAGCAGATGGTGCCGCCTTAGAGACCAGAACACTTATGTCTTTTTACAAACTCTATCAGAATTATCTCATATTTATGTATTCAAAAAAGGATAATCATTAAAGTTTGAGAGCAATCTCTTTAATTTTACCATTAGAGTTTAACTTATTATTGTTTCTAAAATATAACATGAGTTCATTCTGCATTCTCTGCAAACCATAAATATCTTTACAATTCTTATAAGCTTATTCTTCTTTAAGGGTGACCCACCTAAGTGCATCACTTCTCCCTGACAACATGCATGCCCTCTCACTGTAGGCAGGTTATCACATAACCCAGCAGAGGATGCAAAGGTCTTCCTGGGAAAGTGTAATATTAAAGTTTAAAGCTGAGAACTCCCTGGTAACACTCTGAAGAATGGCAGTTCCTTTTTGTTTCTTTGGCACAGCATAACAAACTGTTCATAGAGGAGTCCATTAACTTGCTATGTTTTTAATCATAATTAATTCATGCTGCATAACTGGAGACTGCATTGCATAAGTGTTTCTGGGTGGTTCATTGTTGTGTAAACCTTAGTTCTTTTAATATCTCATATACTAAAAATCCATCCAATAACTAAAATTATGTAATTATGAAGGAGTAGCTACTTTTTTTTGAAGTCTTGCTCTTTCGATGACTCTTTGTATGAGTATCCCTGTTTGGAGTACCAGTGTAAATATAGAAAAAGCAGACCAAGACATTTTTCTAAATCTGTAATGCATTGTTAATTGAATTGGGTTTATATTGGAGGTTTTAGTAGGGTGGTGGGCTGCAAGGATGCTATCTAAGAGAAGACATTGGGGGCTGTCCTCATGTTGACAGAGTCAGCTCCAGCCAGCTTCAAAGTGGACACAGCACCGGCCAAATCTGAGCCAAACCAGTGATGCTGGTAGTGCCTCTGTTATAACATATTTAAGAAGGAGTAGAAAATGCGGGAACTGCAGCCTGTGGGAAGTACTCATTTTAGAGTAGCTCGTGAACGGCTGCATCCTATGGGAAGGACACTATGGTGGAGCAGAGACAAAGGAGTAAGAGGCAGCAGAAAGTGTTAAGAACTGACAGCAACACTTCATTCCCATCTGGTCCACCCAGGGTGGGGGGAAATGTAGAGGAGTCAGGAGTGAAGCTGAGCTTGGGAAAAAGGAAGGGTAGGGGGAAAGTTTCTTTTGTTTAGTTTAGCTTTCTCACTACCATACTCTATTTTTAATTAGCAATAAATTAAATTAATCTTCCCAAGTTGTGTCTCATTTGCCTGTGACAGTAATCGGCGAGCAATATCCCTGTTCTTATCTCAACCCACAAGATTTTTCATCTTACTCTTTCCCCCTGTCTTGTGAAGAGGGAATGAGAGAGCAGTTTGGTAGACACCTGGCAGTCAGCCAAGAGTAACCCACTACATTATTTCAGGGCTATTTTAAACAAATGGAATACTAAAAAACAGCTGTAAATGCTGAACCCTTTCCTCACCTCCCTCTCCCCTTTTAATAATTTTTTTACCATTTTTTCTTCATCTTTATTGAATTTGGAGGGAAAAAAGAAAAAAAAAAAGGAGTGTGGAGCGAAAGGATCATGCCTCAGAGAGCAGCAACCCCAAGCTTTTAATAATGCAAAATATTCTTAATTCTGAAGGAACAGGAATAAAAAAAAAAAGCAGACAAACAAATCAACAACCATTCCTGTACATTAAAGGTGTTCTGGGAACTATTTGGAAGAGAAATTGCACATTGCTCTTTTTCATCTGAATCAAGTGGAATATGAAGTTTTTGCTCTAGTACAGGCCTTGGGGTTTGAAAAGGTGAGACTGTTGATAGTTGCACACTGATCCAAATAAGCTATTTCATGTCAGGCAGGCAGAGACCTTAAAAGATGAAAGGCTTTGAAGGGGAAGTCACAGAAATTCTAAGTAGAAATAAGATACAAACTTTTAAGTTAAATTAAGTATTGCAACCATTTCCTGTCATTTGGGATTTAAATTAAGATTGGATCTCTTAAACTATCTCATTTAGTTGGGCAAAATAGGAGAATAACTGGGCAAAATTCTGTGGGATGCCCAGTCACAGGAAGCAAAGTTGTGGAAGATTATTAAAATCTTCTGGCTTTAAAGATCTATGGTTTGGTAATAAATTATGTATTCCTTGAAGAAAGTGGTGGATGAAAACAGTTCCAAATACAGATAGCCAAAAAGATAGATTTAGCATGTCAAGACAACCTCAAATAATACAAAAATATGGGACCCCACAGGAAAGGCAGGCAAAATCTCTGTGGTGCCATGCCAGGCTCCTGAATTCCTTGCGGTAGGGAGGAGAGAAGAACATCTGGCCTGAAAGTCAGGTACAAGCATTTTGCTATTCTTCCCCACTAGTTTGAATGAGTTCCCGACTATAAAAGGTAGGCCAAAACAGGCTGTTTTTTTCAGAGGCTGAGCTGCCAACCAGTGCTGTCTTCTGCAGTTCTGCCACGTCCCTTAACAGGAATAAAATTTCCACACAGCTACAAAAGTATCCAGAAGACTTCTCAGTGTGCTGGTCAGTGACAAGATTTCACGTGGGGGTTTCAGGTTATTTTCAGTATTGTTTATCATTATTACAGGCTAAATCTACATTAACAGTTTGGACAAAGAGATTTACTGAAAAGAGCAAAACTGATACAGGCTAACCTGGAGACAGAGTAACCATCAGTGTCAAGCTCTACCTGGCTGTGATTCCAGGCATTCATTCTACATCCTCAGTGATGGATTACTTCTGTGTAATCAACACCGTTAGCATATAACATGAATTTTTTCTACCATGGTAAAAAACATTCTGGCCAATCCACTGGAAATCACGTTCATGTTTTCATGTCCATGTAAGTCAACCCCTTCATGCAAAAAGACAGTGCTGTTGATGAGATGGTAAAGACCTCATTCAATTTTTATGTGGTGTTGTTTCTGTCTCTAGAATTCATCTGACATTTACAAGTCTTGTCCATGAAAAAAATCCAACAACTTTTGCCAATGAGTGTAAGTTTGCAACTAGAATTACTATTGATGCTGATCTTGCAGTAGTCACGGAGCCAGACTGAATCCATATATAGGAAATGAGCACTAAATGCCTTTGTACCTTGGCAGAACTCGGTTCAAGGTGTCTTGGTCTACCTTGTTTCTATTTTAACATCAACATGAAAAGTGAATAAAGCTTTCTCCCCCGTCTCTTTGTACTATCATATTTACGGGAGTATTGCATTAGTTTAAATCATATTTGGACAACTTTTGACTATATAATTTATATCACATGCATGTCCAATAAAAGATACAACTTCCTCTTCCATCATCCACAAGTCAACAATTCTGTTGTTTTATATCAATCTACTGGTGATTTCATTTTTTTTTATTTTTTCTTTTCCTTTTCTTTTTTAAAAATTAACAGACATACCTATTATGTATGTTTTAAAAAGAAGCTATAAACACTACAATACAATGATTCAGTCCTTTTTAGATAACATCTAAACCTATATTCTGTTTAAAGAATATATATGTCCCCTATTGAAGTCAATGTGAATCTGTCATTTTACCCATCATGTTTCTCCTGAAAATACACGGACTTAAACTTTTTCTCAGATCATTTCCTGCACTGGGTTTTGGAATATGGCTTCAAATTCAGATCTTAGAACAAGTGACTTTGAAATAAAAAGCAAGATACTCAACATTTTTTAGCTGAGATTGTAGAAATACTTCATAATAACAAGGCAAAAGTAAAACAAAACAATCTCTCTCTCCCCCCGCAAAAAACCTGAGGAGCTAAACTGCCAGTACAGCACGATTTTAGCCACAAATAGAATTGTATTATCAGCTTGGAAGTAGCTCTCAGCAGGGACTCAGACAGCAGACGGGATTGTATTATTCTGCCATTCCCCTATCCATCTGTTAAAGAAGTTCTGTTTGGAATCAAATGCTTTTTTTTTAATTATTTTTTAAAGAATAATCTAATTTTTGAACCACAATCAGTGGCACTTCATACATGCACACCTTGCAAGTGTTTAGGAAAAAGCTTTCTTTGTTTGTTTTCATTCAGGGAATTCATCTCCACTACCTTTATCTGTTTTAGAATTGAGTTTGTGCCAATCCCAAATACCCATTTGAACATCTGTAACTATAGAATTCTCCCTTGTTTTCCTCTATATAGTTGGGGTTTTTTTTCTGATTTGGAATATCTTCCTCCTTGTATGAAATTTTCAAATACTGTTTTGGTTCTTTTGTATACCGTCTCTTTCCTCTTTCCAGGAAATGTGCTCAAATCTCTGTTGCAGCTACAAGGAGGGAAAAGAACTATAATATTAACACATGCATTCCCCTCATCCAATAAACTATTCTTGACTCTAGGTGGTACTTGTGTTATTATCTGGTTTTGAAAGATTTTCTATCTCATATAAAGCGTGAAAATAATGGTCCAAGAAGGGATACTATAACAGCAAAGTACTTGTAAGGTATGTTCATTTATATTGGTGAACACTGCTTTTATGCCGTATATATCTCCCAAATGAAATAAAACGCAACAAGAAAATGGCATAACTGAACCTACATACTTCCCAGCATAACTGAACTCTCATGTTAGACATTTCTGCTCTTATGTATACATTGGTTAGAAATTGCTGTTCATCGTGCCTCTGTATGGCATTGGAAAAGAAGAGGTTGTTGCGTAGGCTTACCTTTATCCTTCCCACAGTTTGGATTTTTCTGAAATTAGAGGTGATGAAAAAGGTATCTGCGGAAGACAGTAGAAGGTATTGAGAAAGACAAATTCAATTTCAAAGAAGTCTTTGAAATTTTGTCCCTTTGAAATTGTTACCATATCGTATTAAAAAAACAGAACCAAAACCAAACAAAAACCCCTAACCAAAACCCCCCAAAAAACCCCCAGCCAGAACAACAAGAAAACTTGGCAAGAAGAGTCCAAAGGAAATTGGCAGAGCAAATCTCATCTCAGGAAATCATGAAAAGTCAGCCTTAGAAAGTTAATTTAAAAAAAGTATTATTAATTCATTCAGCTTGAGAGTTGGTGTGTCTGTGGGAAATTTAAGATTAATCTTTGGAGCTGTCTAGACCTCAGTTTTGTGTTGGGTAGATTTCAAAGACACACTTTTCTCTAGTACCTGAACCAAAACATTGAATGAGCATAGTCAGACTGCCTGTCAAGACTCTCTTTTGCCTTGCAATCTACCACAGTCTTTGTGGTACAAAACTGAGGTAATCAGGATCAGCAGTTTCTAAGGTTATACTTACTATATCCTGCCTCAAAATACCTACTTTGGGTGTTGATGTACTTTCACAAAAATGAATACATCAAAATAATGAGTTCCTGAAAATGTCCTGGTTATATTGGCATTGATATTCCTTGATCAGAGACCTCAGAGAGAGAATCCCCTCCATCTCCAAATTTTACTCACCTGAATCTTTTGAAAATATTTTTAAAATGCACATACTTAAATGGCTTTATTAGAAAGTAGTTAGGCTGTAGTTCAGCATGTCAGTGGGGTTTGCATGTTTAGAGTCACTTTGGGAGGAGACTGTCACAGAGGATATGGGGTGGAGTTTATATGTAAATGATGGAGGGGTGAAGAATCACCCTTGGGGGTGGCAGGATGGGACTTCTCTGTCTCTTTCACCTGAGATTGTGTCAGTTCTTCAGAACTGTCTCATCCTACTTTCACATTTTAACTGCTTTAAAATTACCACATGACGTCAAAAACAGAGCATCTAAGAGATAAACAGCAAACTCTGTATCTTTCATAGACATGCAACTCCATAATGTGGAGAGAAGGCTATGCCAGCAAAGCAGACTCCACAGTACAGATTGTCTGAAACTGGGAGGCCCTTGGATGCTGAGGTTCAAGAGTCTATATTTGGATACAAACCTGTCACTATTGAGATTTTTATGCAAGTACTCCTAGCTAATAAATGAAGGGATGTGATCTGTGCTGAGGATGTCTGCCAGCATTACCTTTCATCCAACTGAATTGCAGTTTGGGAACCCACAGTATACTTACTTTAAAAAATGATGACTGGTCCTTTACCTTCTTCAAGTAAAGAAAAAGCTTAGCTCCAATTTCCTAGAAGAAAAGTGTCTGTCTAGTTTACTAATCAAGTTAGTTTTGTGTCTGCAAATGTGGTAAATGCATGCATTTTCTCTTTACTGAATTTTCTTTCAAATTATCTTTTCCAATGCAAAATAGTCTAAAGGAGATGTTTTTATATGGTAAGTAGGCTAAAATGGACCGGTAAAATTACACTTTCTTTCACCTGACTATTAAAGGGAAAATGACTATGTAAGTAATATAAGTTTAATGTAGTTTGCTTTTCTTCCTGTGAAATGTATGGTCCCTAAAGTGCACATGACTTCAGCAACCATCTACAGACTGTTTAACAAATGTAAACAGGTTAAGCATGTTATATGTGGGATTATATCTCTTCACAACTAAAATTATCTATCCATTGTGTGACATCAAGACCAGGATCCTCAATTATTCTTTGATCTTTCACACAAGCAAGATAATAATTGGAAGCTGACAAAATTCATGCTCAGGTTGCGGGATATTGATTTCTGTTTGTTGCATCTTAACATCTAGAATGTGACTGTCATGTATACTAAAACATGAAATTTACTGTCTTCATAAAGGTTTTACTAAATCAGCCAGCAAATGAAGGAGTTACTGGCAGCTTTTTCATTACTAAACATAGGGTAAAGCACCTGATTATTTTTATATTTAGAGGTTCTGAGGTGACTTTCACATACATAAATAAACACTCGGTCTCTTAAACATTCTGAATAAAACCTTTCTTGTTTTTAAGCAATTACAAAATTATTTTCTGCTTCTTTATTGGCACTAAATGATACAGCAACCTGTTCTTTGCATATCAGTATGTTTGTAGCTGTTCACAACCAGAACAGTGCAATTTTGTCTAAGAGTGATGGAGTAATAAAAGAGCAGGGTTATTTTGAAATAGTTTGCCAAGAACAAATATCCTGGTAAAGAGTGCAGGCATAACCTTCACTATTGTGTGTTTGAAACACATAAATTTTTTTTTTGCTTACCTGTAGGTGAGCCAAAGAAAAAAGGAAAGTTGCAAGAAGGGAGACAACTCGATTTCAGGACTGTCAATGGGTTTTTTTGTTCATTTGAAAAATTAAAGCACTAAATTCACACACACACACACAGACACTCTACAGCTCTGATCTGTTTTCTAACTTTGATATTATGACTAGTTCTGCAGGTGAACTTACCACTAGGACTTTGGAATTTTTCTGAACATTTAGTGTCAGTGTTTTTAAAACATGACTTCTGAGGAGACAATAAGTAGATTGCATATTTTGGTGGGGAGAGAGATAGGAAAGCTTTCAAAATATGTATGACCTACATACTTTGCGTTTGAAGCAGGGGATATCTGAGTAGCTCAATGAATGCATGGAAGCTTATGATCTTGTTATTAGGATCTTTTAGTTTAATTATTACCAGAAGTGTCTTGATATGTGACTGTTCACTGGAATCTGTTCAAAAGCTGACATTTGTAAGCAGTTGGAGGAAATATTATCACAGGATATTTTTCCCTCAATTAAATTTAAATGAGTATTTTGTTGCTGTCATGCAACATTTTTTACTGTTGGGTGGAAAATGTTTAGCCTGGCCTTCGAGCAGCTCTAATTAGAGGTATAGCAATCAAAAGCTTAATTATGCTTACAAAATTTGCTTTTCTCTTCCCCATATACAGGAACTAAGGAATCTGTGGCATTATCACTTGACATTTTCAATTAAATTTACTGAACTACATATGAAAATATAAGTTGCATGGGAACTAACCTTATTGGATTTTAATATTCAGAGACGTGGAATACAAAGTGGAATGATTACATTTCATTTTTTAGTAAAACTTGTTTAGAGACTAGCTTGACTGTTAGAATGAAATGGAAGATATTGAATGTTCACTGACTAAATGGTGAAAAGACTTAATATTCTGCACAAGTTTTGTTAGTTTGGAAAAAAAGCGAGTTATAAGCACGTAAAATTATGAAACCCCTCTTATCCAATTATATCTGTTCCCTGAATTACTTCAAGGGAAAGATAAATTGATTGTAACCCACAGAGCTGTTTAGGAGAGCAGAAGTACAGAGACTAAGCTGGGTCTGCGATGAATATGCTGCATGGATTCATGCTTTAAATCTATTGCTACCTACCTCTCCACACAGACTGTTTAGGCGCAGATTATTTGAGTTATGATGGTGAAGACAAAAATAAGACCAAGGTTGTTGAGACTATGGCTTGTTTCTTCCCTCAGTTATTTTTGAGTTAGATTGAATTCACTAAATATTCTACCTGGAGATTTTCCAAAGTTAGATGCATTTCTGGAGGATCCTTCACCTTCCTTTCTCTTATTAAAGAGCCTGGTAGTTAAGGCAACTAGCTACTCTGAACTGATAAACCTCTGCCTCAGCCACTGGCAAACAATAACTTCTTACAGAAAGCAACTGTGAAGTGAGTTTCCCACTGGCGCAATTAACCAAAATGCCCTTTCTCCCTTCTTTGCCCTAAGACACTGTGTCTCTATTGCTTTTTTGTGCTATGTGACTCAGTAAACAGTTAAGTGTTTGAATGATTCCCAGGAGATATTGTCTATATGCAGTGGACATGTTCTTCTGCCTGATATCGGACATTTCCATCTCTACCTGGGATCCCTTCTGAATCATTCAGCAACCTTGCTTATAGTTTTGCTATTGCTAAATGAAGCTGTTCCATTTGGTCTTCACTCATAGATGGAAATCACTTCCATAATTTGTCCATGGGGAAAATATTATTGTGCTATTTGCCCAGATTAAATATTTAAACTTATGAGTAGAGTTGAGTAAGTTTTTTGGGGTTGGGTTTTGGTTTTTTTTTTGGTGATTTCAGGAAAACAGATATCATTATTTTTCAACTGAACCCTTTTCTGTTTAATTCCCTAAGAATTAATTCCCTTAATTCCCTAAGAGCCTGCCTACTTCACATTAATGTAATATTGTTGGATGTGTAATTTGTGGTAGCAGTAGTGCCACTACAGCTTACTAGGCAGCTCTCAAGACTTTTAAGGCTTGTGTGGCCTCCTGCTGTGTGAGCTGTGTAAGGGGTGCTGTGCACTCCAAGAAAGGCTCTTGCAAGACCCAATGCCTCAGTCCTTGACAGAAAGAATTGCACTGCACTGTGCTCTGCCATGCTGATATTTCCCACATTCTTTTGCACTTCTGAACACACCTTGTACTCCTTAAATAATTAACTAGCACATACTTCACACTTGGAATATTCACACTGTAGACCTGCCTCTTCCTGTTGCAATCCGATGTCACATCTGGTGTGTGCACTGTGTGAGGGACGAGGGGGGAGAAAGCCCTCTGTTTTTGTTTCCCTGTGTTATTGCTTTAGGCCTTGCAGTAATCTGGATCTTGAGGTGACACAGGCTCCTACAAAAGACATTGAATTTTTGTGCAGATTGTGTTTCCTCCATCTATTGATCAGTGTGATCCTGCTTCTTGTGCTGGCCACAAAGCAAAAAATAATGAATGTCACAGAAATTTGTGTTCATCTGATTTTTTAACTTATTACTTTTTTTTTTCCTTTTAATAACTAGTTTGTGTGTTTTTGAAGTTTGGAAAAGCAATAGATCAGATTCTAAGTCCTACAAGCCTAATTTACCAAATCCATAAATCCCACCATAGAAATTCTTGGGTTTTTTTTAAACAAGTGCTTCTGTTCAGTATGGTCCTGTGCATTTTACTTAGCATGCATGACATCTTTTTGAAGTAATTGGGAATGAACCAGTGAAAGCTCAGAGGAGAGGATAAAAAATAATATTGGACATGTGAGAATAAAATGGATACATTTGTTTGTACTTTTATTGCACCTCTCACTCTCTCTTCACTTTTCTGTAGTTTGAGATTATGGACCATTCTCCAAAACTGTGGTTTACTATGATTTCCAACTGGTTTTGTGATATGAGTAGTAAATTATTTGAAGTAATGACATGCCCTGAAAACCTTTAGTTTTCACTATACTTAGTGAAATACATATGTAATAAACCCCTTATTAACTGCATACATACAAATATATTTTCTATTGTAGAACAAGACCTTTTAATGAAAAATTAATGAAAAAATAATTCACATGAAAAATATCTGAAACATACACTTGGTTAAGTTACAGTCTATTCTTTGGTGCAGCTGAGAGATACATATTTTCTGGTGCAATGACTTATGTAGGAGGTGCTGACTTGTAAGGCTGAAGATGAAGTCATAGCCATCTCATCATTAAGATTTGATCCAATTGTAATTTTTGTTTAAATTATTTTATTTGACAAAGTAGAAGGTGAAGTACAGTCCATACATGGTGCAAGATGTGTACAGATAGCAAAATATTATTTGCATGTCACTGTTGTCCATAGGAAAGCTGTTGTTTCTCTAACACTCTTAGTATCCAGATTTTCAAAATGCAAAAGCAGTAAATAACTCTTTTAATACACAGATGAAAATCCATTGCATAAGTGCATATATGAACACACACACACACATACATCAGGACTCTGAACCTGCTAAATAATGCATTTAGCTACTCAAGCAAAGAATTATCTTGTTCAGGGTGGTAAAACGTCTTTTTGATACCATTGTGAAAAGACATTTATT
>VWZW01005875.1:1138632-1203632 GCA_013397115.1 Edolisoma coerulescens
TGGGAGAGGGGATACCCTCTTTTCAGAAGGCAAAGGAATAATACTACATTGCACCAACACCTCTCTGCTAATTTGGCAAGCTCTCTGAGTTAGGGATTTCTTTTCATACCTCATTTTGTGTATTTTACCACCTCTAAAGAATACACTTCTCTGTAGTACATACAGAAAAAAGAAATTATTGTTTAGACTCAGTTTTTTTCTTTAGCAAGAGCCAGCAAATTTCCTTCCAATCCTTCAAAATCCTATGGAGCTCAACTACCACTACTACAGTTGAATTTTTGTCCAAGTATTACATATACTGAAACTTCTTTGGTGGTGTCCTTCACTGGAGTTGTTAAGTCCTTCCTAGACGTTAATGTGTACTTTTGACAGCACAGATTTGAAGTGTGGGAGCAGATAGGTGCCCCAATTTCAAAATTAGGAAGGTGGAACCATCAGTAATTTTCCCAGGAGCAAAGGAAAAGTCAGAAAAAAGGGGAAGTCAACTTCTATAGGAAAAGTTCCAGACCAGAGTAGTTTAATACAGAGGCCAAATCATGGGATCTTCTTTCTTCTCACTCAGTCACTGAATTGCTTTTGCTTCTAGTGAATTTAATTTGTCATTTCTTGTGCTGGTAAGAGCCCAAAGTCTGGGAGGTTCTCATGGTTGCAAACTGGAGCTAGCCCTAGTCCGGTGATGCCCAGTCTGTTTTTCTAATCACCAAATTTCGTCTCTCAGCCAAGACGATGTTCACTGGTTATTGCTTAGAGTCGTGATTTCAGAGATTACATGAAGTCATGGGAAGTCTTCTGATGTAATTTGGAATTTAGGACTGCAAATTTTAGAATTACAACTTTGGATATACAGCATTCATTTGAGTTTTCAGGGCTTCTGAAGACTAGTGTGCTCGTAGCCATTAAGCACTATAATCCTTTGCCTACATCTTTCATACTGTTGACACTCCACTTACAAAAATATGAGCAAATGACTGGAGGAGTCAGATGATGGTATATTTAGGTCTCATATAGTTTACCTGAAATTAGATGATATACAGAATATCAGAATGCTGGGGAGAGCTGTGAGCCCTCAGGGCGAGAGCCTCCTGCGCTCCCCTGGAGGTGAGACACCTGAGAGCAAACCTCCTGCAGCCTACTTCTTGGTTACGGTGAGGAAAAGAGCCACTCCCAAGGTGCTTTGCCTCTCTATGGAGATAACCTGTGTCCCGCTGGCTGATCGAATCCCACCCCACCCCCTGCTTTCCCCATAAAAAAACCCCTGGGCTCACCCCTGAACCCAGGGAAGCCTTGCCTCTGGCTCCCTTCGCAGGGACGGCTGAATAAAGCTACCTGTGGAATTTCCCATGCAAGGCTCCCTGTCTCTCTGTCCCCGGGTTCTGCCCAGGCAGCATCATACGAGCTGATTTCACAAAGAGCTGGATCACTGAGAGCTGAAATCACTTTGTAGCTAGAGCAGCTACACTCGCTGTAACTGCCCGTCGCTCCGGAGAAGTTGCAAAGGCCCCTGGAAAGGCTTTTCTCTTGCAGGACGCTTTCTCTAGGAAGGTCGCAACCCCGGATTGCCCTGCCCAGGGCAACCCCGAAAGCGACAGAATACTGCTAAATTAAAAAAAAAAAGGAAAAAAGATTAGTATTGCTCGTGTAGTTGGGCTTTAATATTCATAGAAGTAGCTTTTCAATCCCTGTAGAAGGGCAGTTATGATTTCAGCAGTGGTTTTCCTTAGTGAATATTATAATGGGTGTTCTCATTGAGCAATGTTACCAAAATACATATTTAAGAATGCAAAGCACATGTGTGTATGTGTTTGTATGCTGGAGGAAAGGCTTTCATTTCTAAGAAGTTTAGTTTCTGTAATCCAATAAGCATTTTCTGTGAGCAGAGAACAAGTTTGATGTTAAACAGTTCTAAAAGAACTTAGTTATAAGATGGGTTTTACTAAAAGAGGCAATATGTTTTTATGCCTCTTTCAATTATGGCCAAAAACTTTTTTGGCTGTGAATGCAATGCTTTATAAGCTTGCCTCTAAGAGGAAAATGCGGTCCTCTTCCAGTACATGCATACATACCCTTGAAAAGTGCAGTGCTTGCAGTGCCAAGTTTCATTCTTAGTATACAGCAACATAAATATTGCTCTCTTCACCCCTATCGTTGTGTTATAATTGCGTTAGCCTATGTGGTCCAAAGAGTCTTTCCAGTAACAGCAAAAGAAATTTCGAAATAATAAAGCTGTGAGTGTTAACAGTGATTCTTGACAAGACTCATATAAACCTAACTAAAAATAGAGAAAGTTTCACTTGTCAAAAAACAGAATAATGCAAAGTTTGGGATTTTCTGCTTCCAATCAGATTTATTTCTTGAAGCGATTTTAATGATTTTTTAAAGATAGACAGTTGTTCTCATTTTCCCTCTCTCTTTTCCTCCCACACTGCCAAACCTGAGACCAAAAATGGCCTTTTACAATCAATTGAAGGAAACTGATCCTCACTATAAAGAGCTTTCAGTTCTCTTTATGGTTTAAAAATCAAGACTTTTTCTATGTATTTATTACAAAAATTGGAGCTCTGCTATTACTTACTAAGCTTAAAAGAAAGGCATGCTCCAATGAATCCTATATAACATACCTGTTCTTCCAGCCTTGCAAGTAATGGAAGTAGTCTGATTTTGTTTTAAATATATAAAAAGACTCTGATTCAGAGAAGGAAGATTCTCAATACTTGACTGGTTTCTAAATAGGCATTTTGAGCCTTAATGGGCATAACATTAGGTTTACGGTCGGATTCAGTGATCTTAAAGGTCCTTTCCAACCCAAATGATTCCATGTGGATTGTTTGTGAGGTCTGAATTTTGAGTTGCTGAGAACGGATGTGCTGCCTGTGATTTCTGTTGTGCTGCCTGAGTTCATGACAGCATAGCATTTGACTCTAAATATCTATCACATGGACTCAGGATCTCCTTTAGGTTAAATATCAATAAAGTTCTGTCTGTTTTCACTAAGGAATCTATCAGAGTAAGTATATGAAGGTTATTTAAAATAATTACTTTTTCCTTTTTAATGATGTCTGTAGGATAGGTCACAAGAATTGAAAGTAGAACGACATTATATTCTTAGTTGAAGATGTGTTGCTCATTAAACCAATACAAATATATAAAAGGAATTTTTTAGGAAGATCTGTTTTGGGGGAAAAACTTTCTAAATATGGAGGGTCTGTACAAATGCGAGGTACAGTGCTTTGGGCATATCAATGCCAATGATAATGTTAAAAGGTCTTTCAACATGAGGAATAGATGTTGCATGTTAATTTGTTGAAAGATACTACAAATATAATTTGAAAGACAGTTAATGGCTGTTTATAACTGTTGGGGTTTTTTTGTTTGGTTGGTTTTTTTTTTGGTTTGGTTTTGATTTTTTATGAATTATTAGATTTTAATGTTTGCTATGCATTGAAGGTTATTTAATATTCTAAGACAGCATAATTGTTCATAAATTTAAGAAACAAGTAGACAAGACATGAACTGCGCATTGAGGTGGATATCACTTGGCTTATAGAATATATTAGATATGCTCCTACAGGGCCTTATTCTAATTTCTTATTGGGTTTACCCAATATTTTCTTCATAATTTTGATTTTAAATGCATGTATATATGTGAAAAATTATTAAAATATTTTTGAGAGGGCAAAAACCTAATCTAAGAACAAAATAGTATAAATGAAATGGAGAAAGTGTACTGTGCTTTAAATGAAGTCTGTAGTGTACTCTCAGAAGCTTAAGGTAAAGATGATCTGGTGTCTGAAAAAAAAAATAGCAAAAAACTTTCTCTCCAGTTAAAAATCTGCTCCTGGACTGAATATCTCTTCCATAATTGTTGATGACCTTACTAGCACCTAAACCAGAAGATGTTTCTGAATTTTCTGCCCTGCCTAAACATCAACAATACCTTCATGTGTTACAGAGAAAGGGCAGAGCACAAATATTGTATTTCAATTGCAATGGAAAAAGAAAATAGTTACCCTCTTATTCAGCTCAAAAGAAAGACTAAAAATGCAGTTGAGTTATTATCATTGTTTTGATTTTCCCCATCTTTACATTAGAAATTCAGTTCTGTTTTCTACACTTTTCTGATATTCTCCAGTAAATTTGGACAGATTTTGATATTTTGGATCACAGGTGGAGTAATTTACAAGAAAACTGTATGAAGCACTTGATGGATTTTTTTCTCCATAGCTTTGCAGAAGAGAGATTTGAACCACGCTGGAGTTCTTTTTACCAAATGAAACTTAGAAGTTTTCAGCGGAATAAAGAGGAAAGATTAGCATCAAATTCTGAACACGTCACATTTATTTCCCTAAGGATGTAACGTATGGCTCTTGGCACATGTTTTGCCAACAGGCACGTGTGTTACATCTTCTGTGGGAATACCCCTAGGAAGAGCCACAATGGAATAATTTTAAACCTTGGAGTAAGGCTGTTTTTATGATGAGTTATTGGATGGAACTTTGAGTCAGCAGCAACTTGATTTAATATTACTAGATCCTGTGAAATTTTCATAGATTTCAAGATGAGGGCAGCAGAGGGGGCAGCCTCATTATTTCTCCTTGCAACATGCAATGGAACACAGAAGCATTTTGAAGTTGTGGGTTAATTGTTTGGCTTAAAGTGTAATTTATTTTTCAATGCTGAATTAGCAATACTTAGGCATATTATTCATGCTTTAGTAGAGAAAGCAGATTAGTTAAATTCCAGGAATTGAATTCTTAAAGGTTACACTTTGAAAACAAATGTGTATGAAAGAGAAGGCAAACTATGACAAGACATAGGTTGTCATTACATGAATTAAGCATCTGTTTGTGTTACTATTGAAATTATTGACATTCGGCTGTGATTGCAGGGATATTTTCTATACTGGTTGATAGTCATTCTGATCAGACAGCATTTCTTCTTTCTCATTCTGAAACCATTTGCAGTTTGTTCCTCGGTTCCATGCCTTTGTCCCAGAAACGCAACTTCACTGACATAAAAATTAGGAAAGTTTGGGTTAACAACTGCTTTTCTGCAGACATATTCAAACAGAAACATGCTTCGATTAATACACTGGTAAGAGATCAAGTTCTAATTATGCTTGCTTTTGCGAGTGTGAGGAATTGTGGGCTACAATTCCCTGGATAAACTTCACTGTTGCTTTCTCTACGTAAGCCAATGAATAAAATAAATTTATTAATATTTATTGGAAGTATATACAGGCTTAAGGACAGATGTATGCAATAAAGCACCTTTGGATCTGGGAATATTAACTCATCACAGCTCTACAAATGAGTATTTGTACATGACAGCTGTCAGTTTCCATGCAGTCACTCTCCTTGAGTCCTTTCTGTCTCAGCAGTATAACATAGATAATAATGCTGAAGAATATGTTTGATATTCAGTTCAGTGTAAGTAGTAACATGAGAGTTGTCCTTCTCTTCAGTTTTGTAGAAAAGCTGCAATAATTTTCATTAATACTGCAATCCAGCCCCGTGGTCTAAGGACAGAATAGAACAAGTAGTTGGTGTACGTCACAAGAGCAAGTCATGGTCTTGCGTTGCAATAGCAACCAAACTGCTGGACTCTCAAAGAAACTGCGGCTTTTTATTTATTTTAAGGTAATAGGGTTTTTTACCTTTACCAGAGCAAGATTTTTTTTGTTCAACAGCTTGTGGCAAAAATACATGCTTAAATGACATTCTGTAACAGGTCCATACCCAGCAGAAACCTGTTAGTGGAGCATCCCTGTAGGCAGTATCACTGTGCTGAGGAATGGGACAACTTGCATGACTTTTACATTAAGCTGTAAGCTCCTGTAGGTTTCCAGGACAGCTAACACAATTTCACTCCTGTGTTTTGGAAGTCATGGCTGGTGAGCATTACTCTGGACTCTCTTTTGTGTTTCTATCCCCTCCCTCCCCTGACACAGAGCACCCTTGCCCCATTTTGCCCATTCATGGGCAGAGAGTCTGCTAATGCTTTTCATTAATTCAAAGGAATTCCACTGTAATGAGGTTTGTATCAAATGATAGATGCTGAAATAAACTTTGAAAGGAGTTTGAACATGACTTTGTTATTGTATGTCAGGAGGACCATAATGCCTTCTTTGAATTGCGTTGGCAGTATGATTTCCAATGACTGTTTATATTGAAATTATTGAAAAAAAATTTTCAATATATTTATATTATCTTGAAAAATCATATTTGTGTTTCCCGGACTCTGATATAATAGTAAGGAATATATATTTTTAGCAGAGAAAATGGATCAATAGCTGGAAGCTCTGGATGCCCACCGTCTTTTGTCATCATTTTCTTTTTTATTTAACATGTAGAATGTGATCAGGATAGCGCACCAATATTTTTATTACAAAGTGTTTCCACTGACTTGTAGTCAACAAATTCTTCTGAGGTTTCATATTCAGACTTCTGTTTTCGCTGCTGTTGAGCCACAGCATTTGCTGTATCTTGAGCACAGCTGTGAATTGCAATTTTGCCTGGAAGGACAGGCATTGAACCAAGGAAGAGAGGAAAGCTGCCTTCAGATTTGTCTATTTTTTCATATTGGGACTCAGATAAGTTCCTTCTAGGAAAGTCCATTTTAAAGAATTCCTTTCAAAGCAGGTAGGTGAGCCAAGGAGGCCTGTCTTGGACTGCTCTTCAGATTTTTCTTTAAGTTGATGAAACTGCAATGTTTCCAAGACAATAGCATATTTCTCCTATGCGATAAAACCAAATTGCTTGGCTATGCCTGTGTTAGGAGTTCAGTTGTTAATGCAGTGTTTCATACAAGCTCACTCTAAAGGATGGTCTCTGTGCTATCATTTTCCTTTTGAAGCCTGACATACACTGCTCACCCTGGCTCACTCTTATGAAAACAAGAGCAGAATCACCTAACACCAGCATCCTTTTTCTTTTTTTTCTTTTCTTTTTTTTTTTTTAGCAACCAGGCCCTTAGCCCTCTTTTCACTTTGCTTCCATTAGTAGCAAATCCCCCTTGTCCTTTTTAATTTTTAATTACCATTGTCTGTTCACCTTTGTTTTACCCATGACATCTTCAATTTAAACAGTATCAGAGAGGTTGATGTGAACAGTTTTCTTTTCAGCTTAAGTGACTGCAGCTCGTTTAGTTGTTAATTATGCAGGGAGGTTTGCATGGCTGCGGCTGGTAATTTGAATATGCTCCCAATGTCAGGTCTGTGTCTGGACGGCTGAGCTTGTAAAAGGATTATGATGTATATATGGTTCATGGCTAAGAGGGCTAATGAAAGTACCTAATTTAATCAAACACAATTAATTAAATGAACTTATGATATTAACCCATCTTTCCGTGCATGTATAATTTATATTAATTGATCTGCTGCATTGAAGTTGACCAATCAGGTAGGCTGCTGACAGCCTAAGGAAGAAGGAAGCACCATTAGCATTAGTTTGATGCAAACCATAATTGATGGGTCAGTGTGTTTTAGGGATGTAGCAAAAGCTTTGTTAATTGTCATAAGAAGTTCAAATTGATTGTGTCTGCATTAGTACATAAATTTAAATTGATTAATGTTTTGTTCTAAAATTAATGTCTATACTGCATGGGTGATACAATGCTTTATTTATTGGATTCATTAATGCAGTCTCAGGAAAAATAGTGTTGAAGTTAGGTAAGCGGGGATAGATCGTTAAGGATGAGTTCAGTGGAGCCATGTGGGAGACAGCATTCCCACACAGAGCCTGAGCCCTCCTGCACCGAGATGGCCACGTGTGAAACACTGTCCAGAGACCATGGAGGTTGATATCTAATTAAAGCTTTTTTAAAAACATTAGTGACATAGGGGAGGGGGTGGGGGGGAAGCCAACAACCCTTATATAGAGCAAATGCTAAGATGAAATACAAAGAAAGCCTAGAACTGGCTGGTTGTCTTAAACCTGGTTAAGTCTCTCCCTAGTCTAGATCAGCATTGTCCCCAGAATATTTCCTGTAAACCTGTTTTGTACAAGTACTGCAGCCAGATTGTAATGTGTCTTCAGCTGAATAAGAAACCGAAATTACACCACAGCAGGTTTGTTACTCAATCATTTTGTCTTTGCTCTTCTGCATTTACATAGGGAATGCCATAGGTATTTTGTGTTTGACAGTCACTTTGTTTTAATAAGTATTTGCATTGCACATATTTGATTCTTGTGCTGTAGCACAGGATGCTTTGGCATGTTTTATGGCATTGGAAGCTAAATATAATTTTACCTTCTTATGCCAGCTTATTATAGCACCTTATATTTCAGTTTGCTTTACTTTTGACACAAAATTTTAAAGGAACAAAGAAGAGTAGAAGATCCACGGAGAAGTCACTTTAATTCATTTATAACCCTTCCTTTTTCTTACCAAAGGAAACTTAACATCTGTTTCTTATAAACTGATTTAAATAGAAAATGTGTAATGCATCCTTTTACCAAATGGTTCTTTCTTTTATTGGAGGAATAAAGCAGTTTGACTGTTCTGCTTTTACTACAGTGCATTCATGCTCTTAGAAATGGGACATCTCCACTTTCACAAGGGCACAGTCTGAGCTTTGCACAGTAGAGAGGAGATTATATATCTTTCTCTGCTCTCTTACTGAAGTATGGTATACTATGTATTATTTACAGACAATTTCCTGGTTCTGTTATGGTTGGTTTATATTCAAATATCACTCCATGTGGTGGCACTAGCGAGTAGCAAACATGATAATTGGTTCCTGGAGCACAACTCCTTTTCCTTTTAACTTTTTGAAATCGTGTTAATGGGTGCCTTGCACTTGTTTTCTATTGCCAGATTTTAAGGACAGCTATTCAAAGCTAAGTCATATTGTTCTGAGGCAATCGTGATGAAGTGATGAGCTTTGTCATGTGAAGCAATATCGGCAATACTTTTGACAGTTTGGGCAAATTAAGTTCTTATTACTTGCTTAAATTATGTTTAGTGTTCCTCCTTTTGTTGCAAGCTTTATAACTGCAGTTTATCCTATGTAAGTGAAGATATACATGCAGACAGTTCTCATATTTCAGGTGAAAAAAAAGATGGTGCTGTAAATTTTCTTGTTTTGTTTACACCTTTGTTTGAACTCCTCCACAGTATTACAGTTAATTACTACCAAAAGGAACATTCTCTTCAGTGAGCTGGTTTCCCAGCAGAGTGGCTTTTTGCTTTGCAAAGATTTTGCACTAATAACGCATGAATATTTGACCCAGAGCCAACAGCAAGTGAAAAAACTCCTGCTGTGTAGAGAAAGGCATGAACAGCTCTCCTTTGCACTCTAAGAGCAAAGGGAATGGAAAATAAAATAGAGAAAATTTGCCACTTAAATAATATGATAAATTCAGGACTAGTCTCAGTGCTACCACATGATGCACTGGAAAAGAAAAGCACTGACTGCTGGCATCTTGTGCCAGAGCAGAGCACCTTGGGAATCACTGTCTTAAACTAAGATACTTTTCTGTTATTTTTCCAAAATCACAATGATAAAAAGAAAAAGATGTGTGTGTTGTTCATATGCATGTTTTAGGATGGGAGGAAACGTGTGTGGGTCTGTGGAGGGGAGTGAGGGGGTGTCTTGGTTCTACTGCAATAATGTTGCTTTTTCTTAGCAGCCCTGTGAATGGGTCACAGATGTTCCAAGAGTGGAAATTAAAGTTATTTTTTAAAAACCACTTATCTATTAGCAGAATGCAGTGTCTCTTGGAGCAATTATTTTGTTAATTGTGTGGTTTAGGTTGCAGCCAGAGCTGTACTCTTTGTTAACAATAGTTATATTTGGACTTTAGTGCAGGAGAGGTGGGACAGCAGATAGCTGGCTGCCTTTTGAAACATATACAGTGAACCCAGGGTGGCAGAGAGGACCTATTTGAAAAAAACCATTGGAAACAGAAGGACAGAGAGATGAGTATTAAATAAGGATGGAATTGCCCATGTCCTCGTCAGGTCTTACCATCAGATCTGCTCCTTGCTTTGCCATTGATGCGCGGCGAGAATGTTAATTCTCAATCAGCCATGGGAAAGAAAGCATTAGGAAAGATTACAATGCCTGTGGCCAGTGGGTTCCTTGCACATTATTCTCTCTCTCTGAAGCATTGTGAAAATCCATGAATTGGGCTGGCCATCCTCAACTCCAATTCAAGGGTTCTGCCATCAGTAGGTGTCACTGCAGCCAGACAGAAACACCAGCATGCACAGGAAGGCACACGTTCACCTCACCATAAAAAACCAAATCAACACAGCAAGACCATACTGCCTCTCCAGCACACAGCAAAATTTATGTAATAATATGGAGGCTTAAGTGTAGAAAATAAGTCAATACAACTCCATTGACTACTTAAAAGGTTGTCGCCTAGTGAAAAAAGATCTTTTTCGTCATTACCTCCCAAAATGTTTGTACTGGGATCTGTAGATACGGTAGTATAATATTTACCTTAACTAAATGGAAAACCAGTTATTTACAAAGTAATATAACTATTTCTGTGTAGTGTAAAGAGGTGTGTGTGTTATTTCAAAGTAAAATGACAGTGCCATCACGAGAGAAAATAATTCTCATCTCTTATCTAACTAAAGCCACAACTTGAGTTTGTAGTCATAAAAAATACCAGAAAATACTAGGTATTAGTAGGAGAATATTAGGCATCAACATATTTAGTGACAGAACAGCAACATAATCTCTAACCTTTCACAGTATAAGAGCTGGCTTAGAATGTATCTAAGCCTGAAAATATTATAGGATAGTAAACAAAGAAGAAAGTTATGCATTGCCATTAGTAAAATAAAAGAATTTTAACTGATTCCACACACAAGAAAGCTATCATAGGGGAAATCCTCCAACACATTTGCTAGTAACCTGAAATATTTTTGCAGGGTCTGATTTTTTGATTATTGAAAATTCTTAGCATTAGTATCAAAAAGATCAAACATTTCTCTAAAACCACATGATTTCCTCAAACAATCACCAGCCTCTTAAGCTATCTTTTTATTATCATTCCAGTAGGGTAAATATAACAGGAAAACACTAATCAGAATTAAAAATGGTAAATGAAATTTAGGTGTCCTGAAGTTTCAGTTCAGAAATAATGTAAAACTAGCTTTTGTTCAGTTGTTCAGTCTGTGCATTTAAAACGTCAGTCTGTTCTTAGCCAAGTACTAGCATTTTACAAAGTGCACTGTTATATTTAAATACGTACAGTATTGGTTTGGTTTTGCACAGAAAATAAAATGAGATCTCATTGGTTTAGAATTGCACGTTCAGTCAATACACAAAAAGAAATATTCCCATTTTTTCGTATCTAACCCACAGAATTGGGATGGGAAAGGAAGGATTAAGTTAAATCTGATAATTTAATATGGCATTTATTTGTACTGCCTCTTACTGTTGTTTTGAGATGTGCTTATGCAGGTACGTTGAAAAAGCCTGGGTTTTTTGACAGAAGCATAGGTCCTCTGCACAGAGAAGGCTGCAGAACCTTAATTAATTAGAATGATTTATTTCAGGGGTTGGAAATGAAGTAGTTAGGTTAGTATTTAATGCTCTCTAATATGAAAATTTTAGACCAACTTCCGAGCCTTGTGTAATAAGAGTTTAATCAGGCAAATCATTGACCGTAATCAGATAACTACAATGAGTTCTTTCTCTCAGTACCTATTTCTTCCTTTAGAACTCTGTCATTCTCATGTCTGGACAGTGATTCAGCAGTTCTGGTCTGCCTGACTAGCAATATTTAATTAACAAATATTTTTACTGAGTTATCAGGGACCTTTATCTATGACACTGCATTTTTTAGTAAGTGTGTGTGCATGCAAGCATAGACTTCAAACATACATTCGAAATGAGTTACGTGTAACAAAAAATTTTGCCCACAAGTGCCAATGAACAGCTGATAACAATACATTCATCCACATTCGTGGAAAAATAAGGATTAATGTTTCTAAGTATGGACTAGTTCTTTAAAACACCAATTGACATTTCTCTAGAAAAAATCCCTAGTCAAAGAGAACATGCAAATGTTTTGCTCCTTGTGGTTTTATAAACCCTCTAAAGCTGATCTCCGTGTGCATATTAAGGGCTCCACTCTGCGTGGGGGTGAACGGTACACCTTTCTCATTTCATTCATTAGGGTGATTTAGGTGCTGGCATGGAAGCCTGGCTCACAGACTGCTGCTGCTGCAGCTCCGGTGCTGCAACTGCTGCCTGAAGTTTGTCTCTATTAATGTTTCCAACTATCATACCTGAAGCAAAAGAGAAAGTGAGATGAAAGAGATTAGTTCTATGTCTAAAAATTGGTTATCTGTAGTGTTTCATGAAATTTGCCCCGAAGGGAAACTTCCTGGATAGTTTTCCTGTTGCTTGACACAATTCAGGCAGAATCATATTTGTTCCTTTGTCGTGTTACTTTAGCATGGTGTGTTGAGTAAAGTGAACAGGTGCCCTCTTGTATTGATCAGCTATCATGGCAAGGAGCTATTATTAGATTTTGAAGGGGAAAGAGAAGGGTTGAGAAATGAAGAGGAGAAAGTGGGACAGGTTATTGATGATGGCAATAACTGTGCTCACTGGTCTCCAAACACCGGAGCTGTAAAGTTGACCAGATGAGGAGATCAGTATAGATATGTTGAAGGGAAAAGACAACATGAAGAAGTATGGAGCATAGCTTCTTACCTGGCAGAGTTATTAAAGTTCGTTGAAGGAAGATGAACTGTTTCAATATGTTAAACACTTGAGGCTGTTAAGAGAGAGCTGCTGTCACAGTAAGAGGCATTAAGTTTGCTTTTTCCTTTTTCTTTTTTTCCTTGCTCCTTCCTTCCTTTCTACAATTTTTTTAATTTGAGTTTGTTGCTGTTCCTGTTTATATGTATGCTAGATAACCATGCAGAAATTAAAAAGGGAACAAAGGGAAAAGGTTAACTGATTCCTTTGAACGGGACCTATTGCTCATTTTATCTGAAAGCTGACTTCATGATGTGAGTTCCACAAAAGCATAGGGTTATTTAGCATTAATGTATGAGTAGAAATATAGTGTGTGTATATGTAAAATATATAATATTTTGCTGCTATTTTCATCTGTTCAGTAGGATGTCTTCCTCAGCTAATGCTTTGTAGTAGGCAAACCACTGTGATATTTTAGAAGCCAAGTATGTTGTGTTATATAGCTTGATATATATAATGAGATGAACTAGCCAGCAAAGACCCAAAATAGACCCAAAATGATTCAGAATATGCTACTTTTACCCAAACAGTGCCTCTGACATAATTAATTTGGTGGTAATAAAAGGCAAAAATGTAATTCTGCTTTATACTTGATAGTAAGAAGTGCACTAAATTAAGAGACAGTGAACTCTCAACAGTAAATTTGACTTGAGGGTTAAATTCTCTGTTCTACTGAAAGGTCACCACATGATTCAATGTTTTTAATCCTTCCACAGTGTAATGATATTTTAGGAGACGTTTGCAAGCATATATCAGAGTTGTCTATACAAAATCACATTTGATATCAACACATGGAGAAGGGATGTTTCCTCCATTGTGTATAAAGCATGTGTTAATTTAAATTCTGTCATTGGAAATTGTTTTATATATATTTTGGAACAGAATATAAATTGCAACTGTTGAAATGTATGTATTTTCACTGCAGACAGAAAATAATAATTATTTTACTCCATTGACTACCACCCCACATCCAAAAATAAGTTTACCTTCTTAAGAGATTCCCTTTAAATTTGCTGGGATTAATAAGACATACAAATTTGGGGAGGGAAGAAACTGCACAGTCATTTTAGACAATCTAAACCATATGTAAAGACAATGGAAATCTGGCTGGCTATGGCTGTATGTACTGGGTGGAATGAACCTTGTGCAGGGATCTCAGAGAAACTGCTGTTGGCTTGGCATTTGCCATACTGGAGGGGTACATGTAGTACAGTAAGTCTTAGTGCAGACTTTGAAAACGACATTGCCCTATCAGCAGGGCACTGCGCCTAATCTCGTAAATCCTGCCTTCAGCAGGAATGATCATGTGGGCACAGCACCCCACTGTTTCCAATTTGGAAAGTATCGCTGGGAGCATGCTGTCAAACAGTTATTTCCTTTTGATCCCCATCTTGAAAGGAATCCTTCAGTCACCTGACAGAAATGTGAGAAGCTATTAAAGATCAGTCTAAATATATATATATACATATACATACATATATATATGTATATATATATGAAATCTGCATTTAATTAAGAATGGATTATGGTTAGCCCATTGCAAAAACATATTTTGAAAAAAATGATTTCTTTACATAGAAAGGTGCATTTACCATAGCAAAACTACTTCTCATTTTGAGTCAAATTCACCAAACAGCTACTACTGCTGGAAATGGCTTTTCAAAGAAGAGGGATTTCTGGCTTCACCTGAAGCCTGATACACTGATACAAGGCTTGTCCACGTTTCCTTGTTTAATTCATTTGCCCACTGATTAAGGTAACTGTCCATATTGTAGCACTTCTCCCTCTTCTTAAACTCTGCCCTTAGAGCAGGGAAATATGGAGCAATACGCCAGCTTTCTTAAAGACACTTATCTGCAAATGATCATTGGCTTAGAGGTTAGGACGCTCTTTTGGAGAGTGGGAAAAATAAACTCTTGCCCACTTTTTGATTCACAATAGATTTCTCAGAAATTCATGGGGCAACAGAATGAGGACATTCTTCTGAAAAACAATGGGAAGATTTTTTTTCCAGACCCTACTTAAATATATGCAACACAGAGTAGCTACCACAGGGAGAATGATAGTGTCTTTTCTTACATTACTCATCATATCATCATCACATTACTGTCCTGGGAGGAAGTCCCCTTAGCAGGAAATAATTGAATGTGACTTTCCACATCCTGGGTTAATGTTCCCACTAAGCATCCAATGAAAAGAAATGAGAAAGCTCTCCTGTTTACCATATCCCACAAGACATACTTTATCTCATCCTCTTAGGATATAGCCCTCCAATTTTTGAGAGGAGAGAGGGAGGAGAAGCAGCTGTATCCTGCTACTAGCATGTGTTAGTTAATCTCAGAATAAATACACTTTTATTCAGAAATGAGTTCTTGATCAGGCCCATCAACAACAAAGAAGAATACTACCAATGTGGCCTTGAATTCCTGGTGTGGCCTGTGGTAAGGTGGACAGTTCACATTGTGTCTCAGTCATCAGGGAAAGAGGACACGGCCTGTTTTCTTCCTTATACAGTCCACGCTGGGGCAACTCCAACAATGTGGAAAACAAAGGTGCCTCCACTAAGTGCAGATGGCTCACCCTGCAAAATGAAATTAGAAATCCTGCTGCACCTATTCACAGAAGGTGTCTTGGACTGGCGAAGCACTAATGTCTAAATGGAGCATTCACTGGAGGAGCAATGAGTCATGCATTCAGAGGGGAAGCAGATTCTCTCAGACAACACCATACTAACTACTGTGTCTTAAAGGAAAACCTGCAAGTTCACTGTCTATACTGGTACGATTGGACCAAATTTCCATATTTCTGTCCACAGCAGCCCAATGGACCATTGTGTTGGCTTTGTTTCATATCCTGAACATGCAGCATCTGAGAAGAAAGTTTCATTTTCTTTTAATCTTACTGTCACATAATTGGTGAGTTTGATAGGAGTAAAGAAAGTCTTGTAAAATACATCATATGCTCATTTTCTTAAAATCCCACCTCAGCAATAAGCATGAGAGTTGTATATAACTGCTCCTCATTCCCCCATTTCTTTTTCACACCTCACTAGTGACTAAAGTCTTTTAGACTCTTCCTCTTATATAAATTGCCAGCAATTTCATAGGTGCTCAGGGATTTCTTACTAAACAGCCAGTATTTTCATCAGGTTGTAGTTTCTTCGTGATTTTTTTTCTTCCTCTATTTTCAATTTTCTGTTTGTTTTGATTTCGTTTGTAATTTATCTTAGAATATGATTCACCTATGTCACTCTGAAAGAAACTGGTGGTTGCACTGTTCAATGATGCAAAAAGAAAGGATTTCCACATCAGGGGGAATATAATTTCCACAGTAGTGAAACAGCACATCTAATCCACAGTTGGTTGACAATTATGCCCTAAGCTCTGACCAGCCTGCAAGTGGGCATTGTGCCATTCAAACAGTAGGGTAAATTGAAGACAGCCAAAAATCTGGCTTAAATTTATTTCTTGAGGGAACAATCCCTGCTAAGAATATTCCTATTTGTCTGAAATCAAATTATTCATGCACATGCTGCTGTACCATTAAGGATGACATGGGAGATGACTCTTAAACCAAAAGATCAGAAGAGCCAGAGAGAGAGGGGAGAAGCCATGTCTTCTTGTGGATGTGTAGAAGAAGCCTTAGGTACAATTTAAAAGGCAAATGCCCTGAAGACATGTCCTACCTTGCTTCCCATGGAAGGCAAGGTGGAGGTTGTCTTAGTTCCGAAAGGCATGCACTCCCAGGTGCTGCCTGGACACTTGCCCAGCCATTTTGTCTGGATGAGCAGCAGACAAGAACAACATACATACCCACAGCCCATTTCCTTCGCTGCCTGTAGGACCTGCCAGGCTGGCCTGTAGCTTCTAAACACCTCTGAGCTCTGCCCTTCCCTTCCCACCTCTCCATGCCAGTCTTCTGGATGGAAGAGAGTAGCTAAAAGTTCTCTTTTGAAACATTTGATGTAGGTCAGCACTTGTTTCACCTTACAGGGTAGAAGGAGGATAAAGATGATGCTGAGAAAATCCTTACAATCCAAAAATTTCAATGTAACAGGTTCCACCTGAAAATGAAGTACAGTACTTTGAATTCTTTGCAGCATTACAATGTAAGTTTTCATTCACTAGAACTGAACTTATTGAACTTTTATTCCTCTTCCATTAGGTTCTTCTGATTTGGAGTTGATATGGAACTTTTCAGTGATGTGTATTTGTGATACTTTCTGTAGTAAACCCATACTTTTGCTCAAGACAGCCAGGCATGCCTAGAATGAGGGGAAAAAAAATACATGACATTTCAGAGGCTGCTGGGAATGCTGTGCTTACACATATGGTGTTTCTATTGCCTCAGTCCAAAGAAAAGGATGGGTAAAGCGTGGTAAAAACTCATGAAACATTACTGTCTCTTGAAAGCTCCTCTTCTGTGCTAAATAAAAAAAAGACATACAAGCTGCTGCTGCAGCTATTATTATTTAGAGCAGTAAAAAACTGCAGCTCTTGCATGGGCTGGTAGGTGTAGTGATAGAAGAAAAAAAAAAAGGTTGGAGTTTGAACTACAGGTAAAATTGCCTGAACATTTCATTTCACTTGGCTCTTTTGGCTTTGAGGGTCCAAACTCCTGTCTTAAAGTCAGTAATTCCTCCCAAGAATAAAGAATTCTAAGACAGTAGTCCAGCACTTTTACAAGGTAGAGACCCTTCACTACTTCAAAGCAAGGACTTTCCTTCCTGTCATTTCACATTGCAGTGGAGAAATTTTGCCACTGTACAGACACTAATACAGAGTTCCATATTTTCTCTCCTAACATGGCACAGCTCTGCCGAGTAATATCTCTGCTGCCCTGCTTCTCAAATAGAAGATACTCTGTTGCCCTAGACCTTGTGGTATTCAAAGGCTGAGAGTACTGCTGGGCTGTTCTGCCTTGCAGTGACCTATTGTGGTTCAGACTACAAAACTGATGCTGTCAAACTGAAAGTACCTAACCGTGAAATGGCATTTACAACCCAAAAGTGTAATGCTACTACCTTAACTTTATGTTTTTCTAAATAAACTTGATTTATTCTGCATCTCATTCCTTTTACCCTCCTCTTCTTCACTCCACTTTTCTTACCAGTAAATTATTTTCTAGGCTGGTCATTCCAAGATCTCTTGATATTAGATTTTTTTTTTTTCTGAGTAATTAAATGTACTTGCTCTGTGACCAAAGCCAAATATTTTTCTTATCCAGAGAAGTATTCTGATGCAAGGGAAGTGACTTCATATAGCAACGTTTCCTTTTGGAGACATGCTTGAGTCTTTCTCCAAAGGAAGGCAACCTGTTTCACACACTCAGAGAAAGCTCTAGAGAAGATTGACTAGGCAAATTTCCATTTATCACCATTTAGCTGGTTCATACAAGCAGCATCTTCAGCTGTTGTGAATTACACATAAGCTCAGACCTTTTACCGACGTGTACGGCTGGTAAGGTTCTGGTCACCTGATGATTTTCATCAATATTATGAGAGAAAATATTGCATAGCAGCTGCCTGTAACTGTTTATGTGTTTCTCTGATATACTTTTATAGCAGTTACTGTATATGGTTGCTCTATTAATCTTTCTATATGAACAGTTCTTTTGTTTAATTAAATTGGACCCAATGAGGCAGTGCATGGTCCTCTGATAAGCTCATTCATCTTTATTTGATTCTTTGCTGACACATTAGTTGCCCTGTGACACAGGTTAAGTCATTGAATGGCCATTACCTTCTCGTTTACTCTCTCATGTTACTCCTAACCACCTTCCTGAAGTCAAATCCAGATGATTTGTGCCAATTTCATGGGGGCACAAACTGGAACATCCGATAACTTTCTACATGGCTGACTTTATACAATCTTGCTTGCACATCTCAAGCTGCTATGTCTGTCAAAACACAATTTTTTCCCCTCCTCCTTATGGGCTTTGATAGAGCTATGAGTACTAGAGGTCTCAATTATAAAATGTCATGACACCGCCGCACAATTTTTTTACAGTAATTTCACAGTGTCACTTTGTGATTATTTCAGGATAGCTTTGAACCATGACTGAAATGAATTGTGGCCCTTAGTGTATTGGGTGATACAAATTGTGAGCTGGTGTGACAGAGAGGCAGGCGTTGTTAGGAATACACTCCATGTGAAGAAAGGGAAGCATGTATTTTTTTCAGAAATGATACAAAAAAATCAAGCAACAGAAGGGAGGCAGGGAAAGGAAGTGGAGAAGAAAGAATTAAACATTTGCAATGAAGAAAGCATCAGCTGCACACCTGTAATTCAAACGATCTTAGCTCAAACTGGGGCTTTTCCAGGCTCATACACCAGAAGCCCAACCTTGAATTCTGCAATAAACTTCATCAAACTCTGTCATGAGGCAGAGAAATGTGTTCTGTGTGCTTCACAAAAAAAAAAAAAAAAGTAAAACCAAAAGAACTCCTTTAAACCATCAGGGTTTTAAAAATGTATAGTGAAGAGTCAGATAAACACCTTACCAGGCAAATGTTGGTCTTGGCAAACACTCCTGTCATTTTATAATACTACTTCAAGTAGGTTTAAAGACGGTTGTTCATAAAAAATGAGTGAGTAGCGAGACCTTTGCAGGTGTCTCAATCACCTCCCTGGCTGAAATAGCGAAGAGAGGGCACTGAGACACTTCTCAGAGACCCAGACTAGTGAGGAGGTGGAAAAGGGAAAAGGCTTGCCCTTCTTTTACTCTGTGAATAACTGGAGTGCAGTTCAGCAAAATTTGTAAATAAATACTGAACCTAGTCCTCTGCAAACTTAGTGCCCTCAAAAGCTGTGGGAAAGCAACAAATCAACATCCCTACATTAAAAGAGGGATTATTTTCCTTTTAAACAAATGTTTTCAGTATGGTTCTGAGGGAATCAAAAGCTTAGGAAAGGAAAGCAATGAATGGGAAAGGGAATGGAGGAGAAAAGATGTTCCCTGAAATCCTTCTAGACCTCTGGAATTTGCGTAAGATAGGTTGGATTTGTGCAACGACCCAGAGGAAGCTGCAGACCATTTTCTTAAATGTGAGAAAAGGCAGCAAATGCTGTCAAAGCAAATTTTTATTTATAGTCGAAGTCACATTTCAGCTAAAACACAGACAAAATATGCAGTTATTTTATTGATTGCCATGCCTTTGAAAGCTTTGGTCAAAGCTTTATATTTTATATGAACTTTTGCTATTTATCTAACATAAAGTTTTTAATGGCCTGTGACAAGCTGGAAATATTAACACTCTTTTGAACTCAAAATTCAATAGCAATTCAACCATTTTGTAGAAAGAATGGCAAAATCTAATAAGAAAAATCCCATCAAAATCACTTGATATTCAGATTGATTTATTTTGATGTATGAAATAATTTCCAGAGTCCATGTTTGTATTTTAGCTCCTATCTTCTGAAGCCTGGAGTGTAATCAGCTTAAGTAGCTCTCTGTAATAGTAAAGGAACTTGAGGGAGGATCCTGTATCTGGTTTGAGTTCAGGCCAGTTCAATCAACTGGTGACAGTATGGATTTGCTAGTGTTTTACTTTGCTAACTTGATTGTTAAGGAGTACTTTTTTAGTGCAAAAAACAAACTGTAGTTTGCGGGGGGAGGGGGGTGTGTTTGTTCTTTTTTTGGCACTTTTACTTTCTTCCTTTCTTTCTTTCATAGAAACATAGAATGGCTTGGGTTGGAAAGGACCTTGCTCTCTCTTTTTTTTCCCATTTTTTGAAGCCTACCTAACACTGGTGGATCTCCATAACATTTTTTTGTTTGTTTATGTCAGGATTTTCTTGTTCCTTGTTTTTATGCAGTGAGAAGCATTACACCAACTAAAACAAAAACAAAACAAAAATTGATCGTATAAATGACAGGCAACACAAGGCACAAGGTTGACAGCAAATGTTAAATGGTATTTAAAAAAAGCTTTTATGTCTTCTCACCTCCCCTAGTGCATGTTTGATGTAAAGTACAACACACTTGTTGCCAGCAAAAATGGTCATCTCATTTAGACTGTATTGCTGTGTACTTTCACTCAGCACCTATAACATTACTTTATATTGCAGGTTCAAGCATTTTTATGTTACATAGAACAAGGATAACCTTCTTGCATCTAAAACTCCTGCACAATCTTACAAGAAAACTCAATTAATCAATTAGAATACTTTACTCAAATTACAGGGGAATTACGTGCCTCAGTCGCTGAGAAGCGTTGGAACTCGCGGTGCATTACAGCAATTAAGAATACTTAATTTCCAAATGGCACAAGTGAACAAAGTGTGAGTCATGGTGAACGTTTACTCCTTAAAAGCCATCAGTGCTAATGGTTTTGTAACCTTTGTAAATGTAATATGGGCTTCACTTATACAGCAGTGAAACCCACGTCAGGATGGTGTAATATTACTGCTCATATGCACTGAGCTTTATGCAGCCACACACTTAATTGCATAAATAATAAAGGTAGGTTTGGAGGTAGGCATCTGCTTACACTCCTTTTTGTGAGCCGATATGATCATGCTATGCTATCACACTCCAAGAAGTGCACTTAAGGCAATCAATAAGTAATGATTCATAACATTTTTTTTTCCTCAGAGAAGTTATGAGAAGTAAAGATTAGGCCAAGAAAACAGAATATTTTTAGTGTGTTTTTGGAAGGATGCCTTGCCTGTGGCAGAGTATTTGAATAGCCCTTTTAGAGTTTGTCTCTCCAGAGAACCTTTTTTGGTTCTCACGTTTTTTTGGAGAAAACATTGAGATTATAAACCCAAGAAGGGTGTAGATTTATTTTCTTTTGCAGCCTTCAGTGGGATGAATCAACAGACTTAGGCAAATCCAAGGGGCCACCAAAGACATTATCAGCAGTGCAGTAATGATGGGATGTGAACACCCAGAGTCACCTTCAAGCTGAGTTTTTTTGGGACTGAAAAGAGATCCTGCATTCCCCTCTAAAAAGAGTAAGCCCTTCAGTCAGTGAGATTTTGAGCACACAGATTCAGTGTGTGATTCCCAGCAGGATTTTGTCCCTACACCTTGCTGCTTTTGCTAGAAGAGTGATCTTTTATCCCAGCTCACTTAGCTTACGGGTGTGGTCTGTTTGATTTGGTTTAGTTTTCTTCCTTTCCTTCTCGCTGCATTTAGAACACTGAATTGCCTAGTTCTGCTCTGAGAAGTGACATAATGTGAAAAAGCCTGTAGTGATGGTCAGTGCTGCAGATTCAACTGAAAGCTGGGGATAAAAATATAGTGGCAAAATGTGTGAAGAAGGCAAGTTGCATGCAGAAGAGTTACAGAGCTTCTCTCAGCATTGAGATCCTACAGGATTTTGGCGTCCGAAATTATTTCCTAGCGACATTATTTGGTTTTGTTAGCCTACCTTCATTTCTTTTCCACAGGAAAGGTTTTTGTTTCTTCCACAGAAATTCAAATCTAGGAAAGTATCACTAATTTTGGTGAGGTTAGACAAGTTTTAAAACTAAGCTGAAGCTCAAAATCATACAATGCTCAAAAACACAGTGAAAATTTTTCAGCCTCTCCAAAGAGCAGCCATAGTCAATGAAGTGAGGTGAGAAATATCCCTCAAGGTGCTTTTTCAGCTGATACACAAATAAAACAAAATGAAAGTGTCAACAGCAATCTTCAGAAAATTAGAATATTTATTATGCATTTTTAAAAAATAAGCAACCAATCATCATTAAATATGTTGGTTTTCATTACAATTAAATTAGTCTTAGTTAATTCATTAAATATTAATATGGAATTCAAATTCAATTCCATAAAAATTATAATCTGGCAATTAATTAACATATTAAAATTGAGAAACATTACCTGTCCCTTCCAGGCAAAAATCTTTTTTAATGAAAAATCTTTCAGGGAAGGAATAAAGTGTTTTGTTTTGTTTTTTTTCAGTGATGGGAGGGGAGAAAAAGAATTTTACAAATTGTCAGGATGTTTCCTTTCTTTGTGTGCTTGAAAGATATTTTCAGATATTTTTGCATGAAATGTCTTTAGACCAAGATGAGAATTGTTTTTAAAAATGCAACTGAAAAACACATGGTAGTCATCTCTTGGTTTTGGAAGAAAACAATTTATAATTAAATAATTTGTATTCAAGGTTTAGTTCTAAAAAAACCATGGAAATGGCAAATCTTTTCAGAAGTCTTTTCACCATCTTCATTATTTTAAAAGATAAAAATGGCTGTCACCAAGAGTTTAACATGACTGTGTTATAATCACACCTTTCACTAACTCCTATTTTCCTCTTCAATTTGATAATCATAGTATTTCCTCAATTTCTTAGAAAATTATATGGCAGTCTGACAGTCCTCATGCACCGAAACATATCTGTGCATGAATTAATAGAAAAAAATAAAAATTTACAAACAGTGGACTGCAGCAATCCAGTATGATGCTCTTTGAATGAAGCCTTGAATGTATGAAGCCTTGCCCTGTGTGTCATGACACACACAGCAGTCTACGAGCATGGGGTTTTCTGGTGCTTTTTAGCCTCTGCCGCAGGTACATGGAAGAGCTTCTTCTATTAATTGCCTGACTGTTGGCATGACCTACTGACAGTGTTTGTTGCTTTTTGAGAGGAGTGGTTTTATGCCACTGACTTAAAAGCTTTAGAGCTAAAAGTACACATAAATCACTGGCAAGTTTGGGAAAGGTTCCTATGCTCTGCCAGTGGGGAGCTGCACAAAGACCTGGGAGGAAGCACGGCCAGGACAACTGACCCAAACTGGCCAAAGGGATATTCCAGACCACAGAACATCATACCCAGCACATAAACTTGGGGGTGTTGATTGGGAGGGGCTGATCACTGCTGGGGGCTGGGTTGGGCATCAGTCTGCAGGTGGTGAGCAGCTGTATTGTGTATCACTTTGTTTCTTTTGGTTTTATTCCTTACTCTCTTTTTATTATCTCCCTTTCTTCTTCTTCCAATTATTATTATTATTATTATTATTATTAGTAGTAGTAGTAGTAGTAGTAGTAGTAGTAGTAGTAGTAGTAGTAGTAGTAGTAGTATTTTATTATATTAATAACTGTTCTTATCTCAACCTGGATTCTACCTTTTTTCTGATTCTCCCAGCCATCCCACCAGAGGGGAGCATGTGAGCGAGCAGCTGTGTGGTACTTAGCGGCTAAGGGTTGTCTCTGACATAGGGGATGGTCATTTCTGGTTGCAAATCAAAGCAGTAAATTTTGATTAATCTAATCAAGTGCTATTCTTTATTATTTTTGTTCTCTATGTTATAGGAAAATGTCATAGCAAAACCATCTTTGAAATCATACTGGAGAATGATGAAGATGCATACATGTTTATCCTATATGTGAAAACATAGCTATATTTTGCATCTTGATATATAATGAGGAAAATAGGCTACTGAATATTTTTTTTCCTTTGGGAAAATTATGAGGAGGAAAAAAGGAGCAAGACACTTGTCACCTCATTCCAACTCATTTGAAAACTCAGGAACATTTTTGCCATTTTTATCAACCATGGGAGTATGTCCTAAAGGTGTTATCTGCAAGATACAGCAATTTGCTTATTCTGTATGGTCTAGTTCAGTTCTACTCCACATTTTTTCTCATACTTTAATCTCCAAAACTTTGGTGTAATTTGAGTGCCCAGTTTAGATGGATGGCGTTCATTGAAAGATGATCATAGTATCTAGTAAGTGCCTGATTACCCATTGGACATCAATATTTTTCTTTAAAAAGTATTGACATGCCATTAATTGTGATTGTAATTCTTGTGTCATGCCCTTACAAGTAATATATTTGGATTCCAAGTTCAAAATAACTTTTCAAATTGTTTGTGTGGAAAATATTGAGCACTCCAGAGAAAGATAGAACTAGATTACCCCTCCATAAATCTGGTGTTAGTGCTTTATATTAAATGGAGCTGTTTAAGCAATATCACTAGATTTGGAGTCTGATCTGTCTTTTTACTGCAAGTAGGGAAGAAAATGGAAAGTCAAACACCAAATTTGTATCCACATTTGATGTTTTGAACATTTGTACTTACTGAAACCACTAATCAAAGTTGATTGTCCTTAACATAAAAATGCTTAGCTAATATCCATTCAGGACTCAGCCTTGAATGGATGGCTCAGACTGGTATTAAAGTACAAAAGAGGGTTCACAAAGAGCCACATTTCCTCTCTTGCAGTTGTACTGTGTATTTTTGCTTCCATCAAACTTCTTACAATTGAGACAGAAAATCTAGTTATGCTATCAGTGTTAGCCTGACCTCCACTAAGTAATCCATGTGGTTTCCATATGGTGGCAAGCTTACCCTGCAGAAAGCAAATGGGTGCAGTGGCAGTACACACACCGTGCTTCAAAGAGTCAGCCTTAAACAAGGTCCCTGCCAGTTGCCACTGAGATGATCCGCTGCCGCTGCCAACTGAAGATCCTGATTTAAAGTACCCTTGCAGCCACAGTCTGAAGACTAAGAAATGCAGCATGGTTCTTAGATGCTTAGATAGGTCCTGACTGATAAATAAAGCTGTCTTTTAGAAAAACAAATTTTTCTTAGCCTTAGGATTAGGTTTATAATAAAAGCAGCATGTGTTCAAGGCACAGACCTTACAGCAGAGAAAAAAAAGCAAGAGTTTGAACAAGGGATGTGGTTTTCTAGGCTTGCTTAGAGGAGGTATAAACCAATTAAAAATTAATAAAATTGTGTGCATAACAATAAGAGATAATTGTGCAAACGATTTGTGCTTCAGAACTGTATGCACACTGTTATGTTTCACCTCAGCTCGCTTAAAGGAGAGATGCAAGTGATAGATAATGAGCTGGCATGCACACCATATGCTGAGATATGGTGGAGCAAGAGCCAGGGAGCACTGCCCAAGCATGTAGTCCCTTTTTTTTCACTACAGGCAGCCCATTAGATGCAGAACCTGTCTAAATTCCACTGTATACAAAAGGAAAACTTTGAAATGACATAGATAGAAAACTTATTTGCATTTAATTTGTTATCTCTATTTGTCATGAAATTCTAATAAATACAGATAACATTTCTTATTTCAAACTAATTATGCTAAAACACTTGCACACTTTTAGAAAATCAAGTTCACCTTTTGCCAATAGCAATCAGAGATAGATTGCCTCCAACTTGTGACTAAATCTTGAAAAGTGTTTTGACAATGCCGAGTGTCTCTAATTGTCCTGTAAAGAGAACATGGGGACTGTGCCAACAATCCCTTGTTTTCCACCTCACTAGTATCTTGTGTCGCACTCATTCATTATCTACACAGTAGCTGTAACAATAGCAGCCTTTCTAGGCAATTGCATCGTTGCAGGTCTGGAAGGAAACTGAAAGTTGTCACTCTATTAAAAAAATCCTCATAGGTCTTGGCTCAAAAGAAGATTTGCTATTTTGATGAACTTATTTATTTCCGTGAAAAAGACATGACTTAACTAGAACAGTCCTCCAAACATGCAAAAAATACACGAAGTACCACACAGCACTTACAGCTTCCTTTTTTTTTTTTTTGGAACAGTAAATTATTTCCCTGACATAAAAAAAGACCCATTACAAGTAAATGTATAATCAGGTATTTATTTTGTGTCTATTTTGTCACTGTTTGTGTAACAGAGGAATGTTCCATCACAGAATTTCAAGGAAGATGATACAACTGTCTTGGATAAACATTTGAGATTTTACCAAAGTATTCAGTTCTAATAACATATGATTGTTATTCTTTTAGAGAAGAGACAGAATTTACAAATGTAATGAACATATTGGCAGCCTGCCACTGCGGTACAATAACACAGTGTAACTGCTGCAGCTCCCTCATCTCCTAGCAGGAAATCAGTGTTTGTTATGTGGTAGATGGCATTTAAATGTGCTCAGGTGGTTCATAGGGTATCAGCTGAAATAAATATACAATCACAAATTGGAAAAAGCCTTTAAAACATTAGACTACCTAAAGGAAGAAAAATTAAGTCAGCATCCAGTTATCAAGATAAGCATGGTGAGAAAAGTGCACTTTACCTTGTAGGCATCAATAAGTGAATTAAAATATTCTCTTGCAGTTTTATTCCCATTTTTTTCTAAATCTTAACTTCGGTTAGCATGCAGTAAGGCCTTGTAATGATTAGATGCACTTGATCTGGCCTGATTTTGTGTTTTGAAACTGCCTCATCCTGCAGTGTGTCTCTGGGTGAGAGAAAGCAGCACCCTTGGAAGGAAAGACTCCATAGCAATTGCAGAGCAACATGTGGCTATAAAGAAAGGCTCAGAATTAGTGTCAAGAGCAGGACTAGTCTCTAATTATGATTTTTTTAAGCACAAACAAGCTTTGTGGTGACTTTTAGCTGGCATAGGCAGAAGCTCTGCCAGCAGGAGGGTTTCCTCTTCTCTTTGCACCCAACACTTGTTTCTGCATTGGGCTGTTTCCCACAGTCGCTTTTTTTGTGAGTAAAATTTCAGTTGCAGTTTAGGAAACTGAACTGAGAAACTGAAAAACATTAAAACCTCCTCTTCTTTTTTTTTTTTTTCTTGAGATCATGTTCATTTCCACCTAAATCTCGTTTGGTGCTTAGCAATGTAAATGTTCCAACTAGCAAAAGGCAGGGCTCCTTGAGGTAGTTAGTAAATAGTTAGAAAGTTTCAATGAGAGGGACTAAGCCTCTGGCTGGTATTATTAAGTGTAATATTACTATGTCTAATACCAGTTTAGCAAATAAAGAGTAGGTCCTCTTCTTCGTGTCATAACCAGCTTGTTAAACCTTTCACATAGTTCTCTCACAGTTTTCCATTCAAATTCAGGACTGGAACCATTGTACTTTAAAACGTTTGCAAATAGCTCTCGAACTTTACCCACCTCCCTTCTTTCTGCTTGAGCCTGAGGCTGGAGCAGGTAATGAGTTTAGGGGCTTGCAACTGCTACATTGAGGTTGTGGGACTTCCATCTGCTTTGTTGTTGCTGGCTTAAAATACCTTATTGTTATAATCTTCTCTTAATAGTCAGCTATCAAACTTGCCAACTACTCATTTAGGGATAGGAGGAAGAGGCAAGAAGCACTAGCATGTTACCTCCATACACACTAGGATATATGTCAAATTTATGGTTTCTCATCACTGCTTGGACTGTGAACAGTGTAAGTACAAAAAAAGGCAATTAAACAACACAACTCCTCATGTGTCTTGTAAGCATTTGCAAATTGGTGTCCTGGGACAGAATGGAAAGTATAACGCCAAAAGTTTCCCTGGCATTCTCCTGCCTCCAAAGGCATAGGAGAGAGCATTTTCCAGAGAAAGATCTGTTGTAGCTTTGGACCTTTGCTTTGGTTGTAAAAATAGTAAGGCAAATATTTTTTTCATCCTTGCTTCTGAAAAAGTATTCCTAATAAAATGAAAAAAAAATAAAGCTGTCTTTTTTACTATACCATGGACATTTAGATGACTGCCATAGCCTTAAGATACTAAATTAGCATGCTTTGAGGAACCCTAGGCAGTTCAAAAGTCATAATGGAGTATGACTTACAAGAAAACAAAACAGTCTTGCCCTAAATGACTAGGACATCTCTATTTCAGTAGTGATGTAACCCCTGCACTTTGGGTAGGGAATACTGTAGATGCTGAAATAATGGTTCACCATTATTTCTTTGTTTCATGTCAGAAAGCAAAAGTATAGTAAGAAAAAAATTGACCCGTTCATGTGTTTTTAGAACAGCTATGTCCAGTGAAATACAAATAAAAGACTATTTTCATAGCTTCTCATATTTCTTGCCAAGTGAGAAACAGCATATTACATTCAAATTTTAGGAAAGATGTAAGGCACAGTTAAGAGCGGTTAACTATAACGCTTTTCAGAGAGGGTAATTATTTTCATATATGTTGGTTCTCTTCATCTACTCTGGCTGGGACCACAGTAATCAAGATGAGACTATTCAAGGAACAGCTCAGGGAACACGATGGGAGCTATAATAGAAACATGGATCCTCTCTCCTGCATAACGGAGGCATAAAGCTGCTTGGAAAAGTGTGTTTGGCGAGAAACAGAAAAGGAAAATGGGAACGTTTTCAGAAATATGGGTGGATACCAGATGAACTTTCTTGCTTTCTAGCAGCAGACACACAAAAATCCCAAATAAAAATCCTACACCTTTGTCTTTTCTAGGAATTTTAATTAAAGGGGCCTAGAACAGAGACAAAGAAAATGGCCTTGTCTCTGAGCTTCCAGAACCAAGGAGAAACTCCCTCTGCATCACATGGAGGTACACACTTTCATCATGGATCTTCTCATTATCTAATTAATTGTCTTGTTGCTTTTCAGTGACAAATGCTCAGACTGCTGGAGCTCTTCTGCACTTGTGTTTGCAATAAGACTCTTCTCTTTCCCTCCTAATTTTTAAAAAGGTCTCAGCATTTACATAAGCATCTATCTTGTCTTTTATTTCCAACGTAATAGAGAAACCTATATAAGAAAATACAAGCAAAGCAGAAGATGTTTTGATATTAACGATTGCTGCTGTCAAATAGATTTTCCTGGGACTACAGGGTAGATTATAGCAGGAAGCATGTGTTTAGTACTGGTGAAAAGTATTTAATAATATACAATTTTTATAATTTAAAAAGATTTAGTACTTAAACTGTGCAGTTGAAGATGTCCCTGCTCACTGTAAGAGGGTTGGACGAGCAGACCTATAAAAGCCCCTTCCAACCCAAACTATTCCATGATTGTATATAAGGTTTTGTTTCGTATCTATAATCAACACATACTATTAGACATCCCCTCAAACAAGAATAGGGCTTTCCCTTTCGAAGAGTAAAAAAAGCTTATTAGAAGGAAGTAGTATTCATTACTAGAATCAAAGAGGTAGCAGAATATTTTGCTCAAAAAGAACAGAAAAACCTCAAGCTATTTGTAATGACAGCTTGATACTAGGTTTATCGGTGTAATTTTATTTAGTTTCTGTAAAGAAAAAAAAAATTATTCTCATTTCACTTGCCATGATATTTTATTTATTTTTTGAATGAAACTGAAGGGATCCTTTTCCTGGGACATTACATTGAGAAGCTAAACTTTTTCATTTGTCATATTTCAGTTTGCAAGATCTTTGAAGTAATACTTCTTGTTGTAGGAATTCACTGCTTTATTGAATAAGTTTCAAAAGACTTGTAAGTACCTGACTTCTTGTCCATTTGTACAACAGCTAAAATTCTTCATTGGGCATCAAAAGCATATAACAAAATATTAATTCAGTTTATGAGATGCATTTATAAATAGTTTGTCTGATCATGTTCTTAAATTCCAAAACAAATTATGTTTCTTTGAGTCACAATACTGCTGTCCAGTGTAAGTTTCTATTGGAAGATTTCTGGGTTTACTATATCATTCCTAAATAATGTTATCATGTTGTACTGGAGAACAACAACAGAAATCATGTCTCCTTTTCTACAGGAAATGGTCTAAAAATTTACAGACCACCCTGCTTTATAGAGGACTAAAAAAACACTGGAAAGATGCAGTTCTGGTAAAAATTAAAACCATGCTGTATCTTTACATGTATCTTGAAAATTGTTGAAACATATGCACTTGTTAGCTGCTTGCTAGGTACTATGATTGCTTCTGAGTGTATTTTTTCACATGCTCTCCCAAGTGGCTCTGCAGAGATATAGATATGAAGATATTATGAGAATCAACTATGCACTAAAGCATCATGTTCCCTAGACTTAAATGTCTTGTATGTCAATGGGGTAGATAAGCAAAGGGAAGGAATTTTTCTCAGATTGGTTTGACTGGGAAATTGAGAAGTCAACTTTGTGGCAGGGAGAGCAGAAAAAGAATAAGACATAAATGGTTTCACCTTTCTACCCTATTTTTAATTAGATACTTGCCCTTCTGGAGAGGTGTGAATCAATTAATGGTCCTGGATTGAGATCTGAAAACATCATAAATTCCCATCTATACTGACTGTCCTAAGCAAGATAATCTGCTTGGTATTCTGCTGTGAGTGAACTTACTGAATTTTGTGTTTAAGTGAGTGAAAGCTCTCTCATTAGTAGTGGATTCCTTCTTTGGTAACAACCCCTGAAAAGAGATGAATGGAAAACAAATTTCCTTCATGCAGGAAAAAAAAAAAAAAGCCACATATTTCTGACAGGACAGTTTTGGGGAAGATAAAAATGGCATTTGGCTGACTTGTTTTCCATCAATGGATAGACGTCTGCCTCTTCAGCTTCCCAGGATGCTCACCCTGCCAGTCACCTGTCAGTCAGGCAGACCGAGAATCAGATTGACTCTGTGAAGGAGTGGGGATCTTATTGCTTGGGAAGCCACAACGGATGAATAGCTGCTGTGGCTTCTCAGCTCCCACCACGGGAAGACATAGAGTGAGGATTCCTAGGGTTCATGACAAAAAAAAAAAATTGAGAAATAGGGTTAAATGTTGATTGTAACCAAAACCCAAAAAACTTTTCTCCCAAAAGATTTTCAGCTAAGACTCCCTGAATGATGAAAAAACCCACATGTAGATGTTTTGTAGAGTAGTAAATATCAGAGGCCAATATACTGTTTTAGAATGGTTCTATGATAAGGATGATGCTACAACTATAAATAGGTAAGCCGGACATGCCCAATAATTTTATTATCTAAAAGTAAATGCAGACTTCTATTCTGTTAACATGAGTTTTCTCAAGGGGAGCTGTATTATTCAGAGCAGAAAAGAAAGTAATAGAATCCTTTAAGTGATAGGGGAAAACCTTTATTGAATGTACATAACAGCAAAAAAAGTCATTCTCATAGGTCTATTAGAGTAGATTCAGACTCTTAGAAAATCACAACTATTGACAGGCTTAGAAGACAAAAGATCTGTATAGAAAAAAATCCTGCTCTAATTATTGGATAGCTTGCAATTAGAGAAAAGCAAAATCAAACTATTCATTGATAAGTAGTGACCAAATATATAATGAGATGTGCTGAAAATATTGTTCTACTGATTTCAGAAACTATAAAATAGGAGTTTTGTTGATAACATGCAGTTATACTTAGAAGCAAGTCTTGTTGAAGATTTTGTTATACAAAAAAGCAGCTGTTTTGTCTTCATTTTCCAGTATGAAAGAAGGAAAGTGTATTGTTGTGGTATTTGAAGTGATATAAAGAAATGGTCTAATGAAAGTAATTTGTCTACTGCTACCTTTTATATTACATTATAGATACAAGGTTTGGCCATTAGGCATTTTCTGTATCAAGCAGACATTGCAGTTTTCAATCACAGCAAACACAGTTATGATAGTCCTTAAAAAGGAGCTTGGTTAAAACAATGCTATTTGTGTTCAAATGTAAACCTCTGCCACTAATGCTATATCATGAATCATAGCTGAAAAATACAGATAAATCTTTCTATAGTAAATTTTAAGAGTACACAAACCATGGGATGCGTTTTTAGCTTCTGGAGAACTGCTGTCACTTGAAGAGACCCACATCAGAAGACACCAGGTGTGGATTTGGCCCTCTGTTCAAAAAAAATTCCTAGATGCCAAATGGTACTGACAGGCAGTCCTCGGGGCTTTAGGAGTCACTTGGATGTTTGGACTGAAAGATGCAAAAAAATTTTTCTTGGTCCTTATCTGTATCTTTGACTTCCTTCTAACCCTTAAAAACAATGACCCACACATTAAACTCATGCAGCTTTAGTGAATTAAAAGTGGTTTGAAGTGGCATTACATTTTACAATGCAGATTTGTCATTAACTTGGATTGTTCCGGAGTGTGAGGAGAGGACTGTCCATCAGAAAATGGTTAGTTGGTGGTTTTCTGCTTTCTGAAGGCAGTCTGTGCAGTGTGGAGTCCAGGGAAACCAACTTGTCTGCTGCCCAGGCATAAAGTCCTTCAGCAAGTGAGATTGAGCCATATATTCAAACAAACACAAGCCAGCACATCACTTAATGCGTGTGTTAGATTTCTCCCCCTTTAGCCAGCACTACTGTAGTCTTTAAACAGTGTGACAGAAGTACACTTCCACTTCAGTTAATGGATTTATCAAATACCTTATTTCATGCTTTCTGCTTTTGATTTATGAATTTTGATCCCAGAGACAAGGACCCTGTGAGTATTGATTGCAGAAAATGTCAGACTAACAGAAGTTAATTTCGCTTGTACATGTGGAAGTCTGTGATTCTCTGACAGCGATGTCTGTGGAGAACAGGCTGTCACCCAGCCCAAGCGACACCGCACCGTCACAACAGCCAGCCCCTCCACCCTGCGCACAGGGACGAGAGCGGATGTGGGACTGGCAAAGGGGTTGGAGAAAGGGATGCCTGGAGTCAGGGCAGGGGAGGAGAGGGTGAGCTGCCATGGATCCTGTCCCTCTGCAACTCCCTGAGCATGATTGCAAGGCGTCTGGTGGGATAATGGAATGTCACCCTGCCAGCACCACTGCTAATCGGAGACACTTCATTTATCAATTAGCTTTCTTTGCAAATTATAAGCATTTATTTATTTATTTATTTATTTATTTATTCATTTTATATGGCAGAATCAAAAATGTCACTTCTACAGCGGGGCACTTGAGTGATAGGAAATAGATGATTTGGATTTGGTCTTTGTACCTCTTGCATTTGAGAAGTGGTTATAAACTGCAAACATCCTGCTATGTTTTAATTTTGAAAGAATATATTATCTCAGATGGCAGAAAAGCAGAGAATAAACTCTGGATGTTGGATGAAAATTAATAAATGTTATCAATACCTGGTCTTGTTTCTTCAAGAGAAAAGAGAGATTCACACTAGGCATTCACATTGACGATGGTGAAAAGAGACCCACTGGGTTAAGCTGAAGTGGGTTAAGCATTTGTTTTAGCCCTACAATCTGCTTTTTTCTTGACACTTTTCACAGGACTTTTCATCTGGCACTTTTTGACTAGGAGAAATATCACAGATAAACTAAACCACGGTGCTGTTTCCTGATTTTTGTCTTAAAATTGGATTAAGCGTACATATAATAATGTAGGAAAAATGCTAGAGGCTATGAAATGGTTAAACTGTCCATCCAAAATTAATAGTCTATGCAAGAAATGCAGAGTTAAAGTTACAATTAAAAAGTGTTCAAAATTATATATGTGGACAAATACAGATATCTGTATTTCACAGACACGATAATGGTCTTGTGGCTTGAACTACTGAAGGAGTGAAGAATATTCTGTTCTTCCCCTAGAGAAATATCTTTAGTTTATTTTTTCCCACTTGAAAGATTAATGTCACTCTAGATAATTCAAGAGTTTTGCATAAATAACAGTGTGTGGGTATACAGAGAGAAAAGTAGCAAAAATAAGACTTTATTACTTTAGTTTTGCTTAAAATAGCAAAAGCACTCAGGGTATACTGGCTAATATGAAGGCAACATAAACAGGTACAATGCGAAAGGAATTTTGTGCTCATGACCATGGGAGGACAGGAGGACTAAGTCCTATGGATTTCTCTCCTTTATCACCATACATGAAAATAGAGAAGTTTTAGGTTACGTAGTGACAATAATAATTTTTTAAACCAGACATTTTAAGGATAAGCATGGATTTTATTTTTATTTTTTAAATCCGGACATAGGCACATTAAGGAAGTAGTCCAGGTTTCATCTTATTTAGATATTTCAAGAGAAATAAGGGCAATTGTTCTTTAGCTTTCACAGCTGAAAAAGATGTTATTAGAATACTGAGCAACTCCCAGTCAAAAGGTCTTTACCACAGCATATACCTGTGCTGCTCCTCTTCGTCTTTGGAAGAGTGGGATATATCCACATGTAGAAGAGGACAAACAGATCATCATGAGGGGGTTGTTTATAGAAGGGAGAATCAGAACAGAGGTTGCAGGCCAACCACACAAGAGTAAAATATGTACCTCTTTAAAGATCTTCACTTATACTCCCTTTGAACAGAAAATGCAAGGCTCCAGACAAAACTGTGTCAAGACAGAAAAAATAAAATTTGTACATATTGTACATAGATGTAGGTAGGGACATATATGGATCATACACTCACATGCATGCATATAAACACCTCAGTGTGTCTGGATGTTAAACTTCAGAAACTTTTTCACTCTTGGATTGACTTTCTTCTTTCTTTCTTTTTCTTTCTTTCTTTCTTTCTTCCTTGCTCCTTTCTCTTTCTTTCTTTCTTTCTTTCTTTCTTTCTTTCTTTCTTTCTTTCTTTCTTTCTTTCTTTCTTTCTTTCTTTTGCTCTCTTTCCCTCTTCCTTTTTTTTTTTTTTGAAGCATTGGTAATCATTGAGCTTAGTGATTTGTTTAGTTAAATATCTTTCTGTATGGGAGAGCAGGCTGTTCAGCTGTTTCAACTGTACTTACACCACTCACATCCAGTCCACATGGTTTTGTTTGAGACTTTGATTAAAAAATGCCATCAGACATAAGATATTTCTATCTAACAAGGAAGGCAAAACCATTTTTTTAGTTTTGTGGAAATATGAATGATGGTATGGTAATAACTAAAGAAGTAGAGGCTGTACATGTTTTATGAAGTTTTTTTGCTATAAAATGTATGTATTTAATGAGGCACATTGATTCCATGTTTTTTACTAGAAGGCCATAATTGCATATGGCCATTTGCAGGTGCAATTTTAAGTCATATTTACATGTTACCCTTTAACAGCAGTTTGACAAAATTATAGAGCCTTCATTTAATGGAAAGGAAAATGCAAACAAATACTCCATGTACTACATAAATACACAAAATCAACTGCTTGGGAGAATGTCAAAAATATATGAATGTATTGCATATGGTTATATGGCAATCATGCATTTAAGTCTGAATCTCTAAACACATGCGTGCAGCTGTATGTGTCCAAATTTATGTAGTATGTCTAAACCAGGCAACAAAGAATTAAAGAGAACAGAAAATGTGCAAAAAATATTTTTTCCACATCAAGCCATGATACATACTGAATTTAGAACTTCTATTAAAAGAAATAATAAAATTGGGATATTATACTCCATTTTCTGTAAATGCCTTAGCTAGATGGCTCCAAAGAATAATAAATGTTTTCAGCTAATATAGATCACTTCTAAAAATTATTTTATCAGTACAGTTCTGGAAAGGTAAGGCAATACGGCTTAATAAACACAAGAATTGTAAAGTTCCATTAAAAAAATTCTCTCGTCTTATAAAATTTCTATATTATCTGTAAAAAGCCCACAAAGACAAAACCTAAACATATTTGTGATGTGAAAGTAAATGTTATCTTCAATAGTTTCAACCACTGCATTTTTTTCTTTTGCAGATACAATTCTTCTTCAGGAAAAAAGGCCTGGTTTCTTAGCTGTAAATGCTCTTTTATAAATGGAAATCCCATTGGTGTAGGCATTGAATGCAGACAAAGCATTCAAGGAAGGTGAGATTGTCAGAGATGCCTGAACAATTTTGAATATTGTTAGATATCTTATGTTTTGCAAACCTGTCATTATTTGACCCATGCTCTGTCTTAAACAGAGACCTATTTTAATGTAAACACCACCAAAAAGCACCACCGCAAACCCCATGCTATTGTCCCTTCACCTAGGACTTCCTCACAGGAACCTGAACAATGATGACCTGAGACAATGTTTGCGTTTTACCTTCAACTGTGAAGCTTTCCATAGTGGTAGCAATTTGAAAGTGTGGCTCTAGTTGGGCACTACATCATTTTTCCAGTTAAAGGAGGGGTTTAACTTTACATCACTTGCAAGAAGAGAAAGAGTAGCTACTTTGTTTTAAGAAACAGTGTACATGATGTCTGCATCTGGGAAGATCCAGCATAGTGTATTGAGTCTATTATAGATGATTTATGTAGATAGAAAAATATTTGGTTTTAAACATGTCTTAAACACGTTGTGATTTTCTGTTTCAAGAAGACTTGCATAGCTGTCTTGAAACAGCCATCATGAAAATTTGATATAAGCAAGCCTACTAATACTATATAAAGAATTATCTAAATATTAAGAGATATGGAATGTGTGATAATGGGATGTTATTTAAAACTTTCCTGGACTCAATGAGGAGTGACCAGTGAAATCCCCTCTATTTGTATGTCATGGGATCATCCTAAACCCATTCTAAGGAAACCTGTACAACACCGGTCTTGTTCATCATTTTGTTAATGGGAACATAATAGGAAATAAAGGCCTATAATTTTTAATAATTTTTTTCTGTAAAATGACACACATAAATGGCATTAAGAATGTTGTTTACAAGGTATGTTTTTTCTGCAGTCCTCCCTCTAAAAGAAGATATTCCCTATACCTCTAATGTATAAGCATTTAAGAGGCTTAAAATATGTATATAATACAATCCAGTAGGTCTAAAATGAATATCCATTGTCATGAGTTTAAATCTAATAATTTTGGATTTACTGCAGTAGCTTGCTTTATTTACTGCATTAGCAATAGCACAGCCCTACCATGATGCTGCTGTAATTGTAATTATGTGGAGATGTTTGAATTATTTTGTAGTAGTGTTCCAATGAATTTTCCTTTTTGCTTTTGCAAATAATCAAAAACAATGACAAATTCAGAAATATTCTTGAACAAAAATCTGTTTTCCTGAGGTGTGTTTTCCTGAGGTGTATTTTCCTTCAACTCTTAAATGTATTTTGTTAGAGAAGTTCCTAGAAAAAAGTTGAATTTGAGATGCAGCTTAATGCTTAATTTTATTTCTGTTAAAAAAATGAGTTAAAGAAATGCTCTTGCTTCAGAATGCAATTTTTTCCAAATAAGGTCTGAGAGCGGAGAAATTTTACCTTCTTTGAAATACAGCATGAGAATTTTGATTTGAAAGCAACCCAGTCTAAAATAATAATTTCATTTTTTAAAATTTTCTTAGACATTTTTTGAAGTCATTTAGGGTTTGGATTTTGTTTCTTCTGAGTGAAAGAAAACTGGATGAATAGAAGGCCTAAAACCCTGATACCATGCCTCCTCACACTCAGGTGGGATACTCTTTTAATATAAATTCTAATGTACACATGTAGAATTTAAGTAGCCTTATCTTACACTTCTTTACTTACTCGATTTTGAGAGTAAAATTTTAAATTAATGAGTAGAAAGTATCAGAAAAGCCTATTGCTAGTAAGATTTAAAAGTAGCATCTTTGAGTGTATCTAATATTTATTTCATAAGACAAGTATGATAGAATTATTCACTAGAATGGTTCTCAGGTTGACATGATTTTTTATGATGGTCTGGTTTAATGCTTGAAAATAGTGTGACCATCTCAGGCTCATGCTGGTAAAACTAAATCTGTCTGGAAAACACCACTCTTTCTAAACTTGCTTAAATATTCAGCTCTTTCCTTTATTTAAAGCCCCTTGGAGATTTTGTGTCTGTGATTTACCACTGTTTTAAACATGCTGTGGATACACTGCAAGCTGAAGACGCGACTATCTTCGGTCTGTTCTCCCCAGTGCAGGAGCTGTTTTCCCCATTATGATCAGTGGTCCCTGGCAACAGGGAGAAGATAATGCCCCGGTCCCAAGCACAATGCCGTGGTGTTTGCCCGGCTCCCGGCTCCTTCTCCCCTTTTCCTAGATGCTGGTGTGGTGGGTATGGTTAACAGGCCCCACCAGCTGGCGTATCGGTGCAGACATAATTGCACATGAATGGTTTGGGGAGAGAGGAGAGAGGGAAGAAATAAAACAGATAACAAGCAAAGGGAAAAAGTAGCACTGTAAACAAGCAGCATATTTTTTTCCCCTCCACAGAGCAAGCTTTTGTGACTGGAGGCAGTATCTATATGCAGCCTGACTTCTAATCCATACCGCAAACAGCTTCCAGATGCCTGAGTCCCCACCACTATTCTGGCATCCCTACACTTCACAGATGCCTCTCTATGAGGGGGGTCTATAAGTAAAATTGGGTGTATTTTACTAATCATTCATTTCCAATCTTCCTGAAGGGGAACTTCTATTAATAAACTCTTTTCATCTGTCTCTTTGATTAGGAAGAAGATAATCGCCTAGTCATGTGAAAAGGGGGAAAAAAAAAAGATTGCTGGGGGGTCGCCTTTTCTAACATGTGCTTGAGTGGAAGGAAACAAATAAAAACCACAGAACAATGCGGGTACTAAATGGTTCCAGTTGAGCTTGAGTGGTGGAGGGGAGTTTGAATAGAAACCGTGGCGGCTGGGCTGGCCTCCCAAGGCAAGCAGAACTAATTCCCCTGATCCCGGCTACCCTGCAGGCAGCAGGCACGTCAGCTGGACCTGGCCAGCACAGCCAGCAGGTGCGCCCACGAGGGGAGGATGGGCAGGGACAGGGCCTGTCACCCACCCCTCAGGGAAGGGGTGGCTCAGTGCAGGATGCATGGCTTTCTCTACAGGTTGTAAAGTCAGTGAGAAGCAATTCAGGAGTTTGCTCTCTGCTGTGCTTCATTCTCAATATATCTTCCCTTGTTACTCGGCTCAGGCTACTACACTCGGGCTTACTGCTGTGCTAAATCTTGGAGTTCTCTGTCTAAGGGAAATGTATGCTGTCTGGTGACCACCAGCACTTAATTACAACAGACAGGCTGGAGAGATATTTTCACATTAAGGCGAGTTTGTCTTCCAAACTACGCTACGCTCCTATTTAAGCCACGTCCTGGGTTCGGCCCACATTCAAGAGCTGATTTTTAAGAACGTAATACGCTAATTTTAATAGATCAGTGAATTCGTGTCGTCAGTTATCATCAACAGGTACTATCCTGCTGACTCACCTGGAGCCAGAGACTGATAATGATGGAGTATCTTATTCACATAGGTTATAGTCATAAAAATGTATTCAATTAATTCGGTCACACATCTTCTGACTCATGGAAAAGTTTGAATAATATTTCTTTCTTCTTTCCACTCTTATTTTTCACTAACCAGGCTGAAACTTAATTTGCATGGTTGAGAAAACACAGATTTTTATTAAAGTTTTTTTATTTCCATACTTTCCATATTTTGCAATACTAAGACCTCCAGCACAATTCTATGGAATGCTTTGGGCTCTGAGACCACAGCAGTATAATGTAGATTTTCACAATGATTTCTATACTCCAAAATGTAAAAGGTTAATTCAAAATTGTCACTTTATTACATATGTTTTGTAACACTGCATTTAGGTTTTCTATTTTCCATCATCATAGTAGTTATTAATTCCATCTCTATTTCTAGGAACAACCCAGAAAAAATGGAAACTTCACTTGACTTCACATGAAATTCATGCTGTTTTGAGAAATTTATTAATTGATCTATTAGCTTCAACATGTCTAATCAGAAATTTGAAAAGTTTCACTATTCTAGACGTTTCATGTGTTGCTTTTACAAGGAAATGATAAATGCTTAAGAAATACCTAGTTTTTTCAGCATTTCAAAAATATCTGGGGTCAAGAGTTTCCAGAAGAGAGAGAAACCTGTTCATTCCATGGGGATGGGGTTTTGGACATTAGCAGAAAATTCAGGTTTCTTGTCTGACTTCTGCAAAGCCTGACTTGAAGCCAGGTTTTCCAGGTGGAACCCAAGGGCTCTTTCTGCTGGTCTGTTGATTGCTCTGTGTTGATAAAGGTCTATTTTCACCAGAATTTCCATTCAAAACTTGTGAATCTGTTTTGAATCAAAAGGTGTCAAAATGGATATATTACTGAAAAGATCTGAATGTGATGGATCAATTTAATCAATAAATCCATAGCCAAATCTAATAATGTATGTATGAAATATCAGGAAAAAAAATTATTTTTCCCAAAAATGAAAGGGAAGTTTCATATAAAACTTGTGCTGGCATTAAAACAAATAATCAATGGGGATTTTTTAAAGCAAGAATTTAATAATGCTTGACTGTTTTCTCAAATCTTTTACTTCAGAAATCCGTAAATAGGAAAGAACTTTAAATTGCAAATTTTATGAAGAGCGACTTTCTCTTACTCATAGCCAAAGAGGAAAACTGGAGAAAATAGAATGTAAACCTGAAGAGTCACACAATTAAAAGGGAACCTGAAATCTTCTGTTATTTTTGTATGAGGAAGGTATTTATAGATGCAGAAGACAGCAAAAATAACGTCCAGCTTGCGTGGTTGCCTGAATTGCCATGCTGCAAGGAGGCTGAACAAATGTGGATGTAGCCTGAGCTGAACATGGCTCCTCTCTCCCAGCCCTTGTATGACGATTCTCACTGCTGGGAGGTGTGGAAAACTGTCTCCAAAAGGTGCCCAGTGGCAGTGAGCTACATAACATCCAACAGCTTGTGCTGCTTTTGGACCATCCATTACACAGTGGTTTTTTGTGACAGCTATTTTTCAAGGGCTACTTGGGAGAAATCAGCTGATCTCAAGGTGTGAGTTGGGAAGGGGACATCCTGGGATCTAGGATGAGGTGTGGAGAGTGCTTCTTGACGCACTAAGCAAAAACTATAATTGAGGCTCCCGATGGTCATAACTTGAAAAAGGGTATTTGTCCTTATTCTTTTCTTTCTAATTCAGTTCAGATTGTTGTTTCAGTCTATTTTGTATTATATATCTCTTTGTGAATGCTCATGTTTGGGTGTACAGCATTCTTGTATTCTCCAGCTTTAATCCTTAGCTATCTGCAGTAAGAGTAGAGAAGTGGAGTGAAAAAGACAAAATGAGGGTTTAGTGCAATAATGATACCATGGGCTAAGTCATATTCGTCTGCTGTTCAACCCCGCTCCTTCAGCAGAAACTTGTCCCCAGAAAAAGGTCCAGCTCCTGCTTGCACAGGGATCAAAGGCCTGGTGACCTGTTCAAAGGAGACTGGTGTGCTGGTTTGGCGATCTGCAACTTTCACTAGTCAGAAGTTTGGCAACTTCTAGTGAATTGGGGCTCAAATGTGTGTACTATGGGCACACACGGTAAAGTTAGTAATTGTATTGATTCAAGCTATGGCGTGGAGGATAATACAGGATCAAGTTGCAGGGTGTAAAGGTCTGCTAATTGCCTAACCTTATTGCTTAACTTTATATGTGCTTTATGTAATGTTTAATTTTCAGTGTAGGCAGGGCATGGTGCATGGAGAAGATTCTGTTTCTATGGCACTTCTGCATTCCCTGTGGATATCACTGAATGATGTAGCTCATAAAACACTTGTGCATAAAAGAGGTTTGCTCTGTAAATTTACCAGATTGTGACAAATTCTCTTTGGCTGCAGAAAATTTCCCAAGAAAGATCGTGTCTGGAGACCAAAACATAAAGCATGTAAAAACCACGATGCATATTGTGCCAAAAAGGAGAAAAATCTAAAAATTTCATGGCTGATAAAACTTTAGTCTGATGATGAGAAAGACATTATCCTCAAAATACAGGTGCCACTTCCCTGTCAGTACACAAGCAGTCATTTTCATTGTCTTAAATTTAACAGCATATGTATTCCCATGTGTGGGAAAAGGGTCCTGGCTAATTTTTGTATGCAATAAAAGGACCTTTGGGCATATTTTACCTTAATGCTTTTTCATTCGTTTGAGAAAAAGAGCTCTCAATCAGAAAAGCAAGAGACTAACTTAGATTGCAGCATGGATGCTGGCCTGTTCAGTTAAGTGCACTGCTGATAATAGGTATTCCAGATCATGAATAATAATAGATTATTCCTTTGCTTCTAAAGTTTCCTCCTTTTGAGTCTTTCTGAGGAAAAAAGAGATACTTTAAAGAGCAATGTGGGATTTCAAGATAATATAAAGTTTTGAATACATACTGAATATCTAAAAAAAATCAGCCCATTACACTAAATGATGTTTAGTTAGCATCTGATTTCTGCTGCAAAATGCAAAAGCTGCTGCCTTTGGTAAAATAGGTGGTTTTGGAGCTGACCTAAATAATATATATCCCAGTTTACAGCAAAGAAGTTCTTCCTCCTATGCAGGTGGAACTTGCTGTGCATCAGTTTCTGCCCGTTGCCTCTTGTCCGATTGCTTGGCACCTCTGAGAAGACCCTGGAAACAGCCTCTTGACACCCTCCCTTCAGATACTGACAGACATTGATGAGGTCCTCTCTCAGTCACCTCTTCTTGAGGCTGAATAGGCCCAGCTCCCTCAGCCTGTCCTCGTAAGAGAGATGCTCCAATCCCTTGATCATCTTTGTTGCCCTCCACTGGGCCCATTCCAGGAGCTCCATGTCTCTCTTGTCCTGAGAAGCCCAGAACTGGACACAGCACTCCATGTGTGGCCTCACCAGGCCTGAATTGAGGGGCAGGATGACTTCCTTCAACCTGCTGGCCACACTGTTGTTAAGGTACCCCAGGATCCCATTGGCCTTCTTGGCCACGAGGGCATTGCTGGCTCATGGACAGCTTGTTGTCCACCAGGACCCCCATGTCCTTCTCCCCAGACCTGCTTTCCTTTGTGTTCATCCAGTGTGGAGAGGATTTCTTCAATCCCATGCCTCTCTTCCACCAAGCATTGTTGTGATGTTTGACTAATTGCAGATCTCTCCTTGGATAAACACACTCCTGTTATTTCATGAAGTTTGATTACCATATTTTTAATTCACCTCCTCGACGACACTAAACTCTGTGGCAAATCAGAACACGACTTTGAAACACAGGAGTTTGTTTTGTTTGGTGATTTTTTCAGACAAACCTGCAGTTACAGTCCTTCTTTTGTTTTATTTAACCATAGTCTTGCTGTTATCATAGTGTGCTACTCCTGAAAGTTGGTCCTAAATTTTTATTCTACTTTAAGATCTGCAAAACAGACATTAATCAACTCTCACAACATACTCATGAAGTCAATGGCTAATTGAAATTATCCTTTGTAAGTAAATGAGATTTTTAAATGCGAAGATTAAGGAATCTTTGCCAGGCCAGCTGTGATTCTCTGGTTGGACAGTAACTCAAACCTGTTGACACCCAAGCTTCTACTTATGCCATCAGACTATGCTGCCTTCTCACTGAAGAAGATGTTTCCCAATTAGATGTAAATTATACGGTTTTATATATTATGTTTAATTAAAGAATGAGCAAATAGTTGTGACAACTGGCAAGATGGTTATTTTGTACCATCTCAGGCTTAGCTACAGCTACAAAAGGGGCATGCAATCAGCAGTTGTCTTTAAAAAGAGCAGTTAGAATAAAATGATTAGTTTAATCAATTTAGACCTATTTTCTTAAACAAATGGAACTCCTAGAATTGCTTGCTCTGTTCAGACTGGAAGAAGACTTTGTATGACAGAAAAGGAGAGGTTTCAAGTACCATCCCTTTGTCTTGCAAAGAGGAAATTATTTCATGTAATTAACATTTCCTTTACATTTACCAAGGAAGTGTGGTTACCTGTGCTCAGGTAATTTAATGATACAAGTGACATCTCATAAAAAGGAATATTATTTTTGAGCTTTAAAAAAGGTCTACAATAGAAAGTATGCAAGACTTACTTCCCTTCCTGATTTACTTGTAGCTCAGTAGGAACTTAAGGACCTGTTTAGAACATATGCTGGGATAGGAGGTCAAGAGGTCAGTTTAGCAGAAGCCGTACAAAACTACTTACTGTCTTGATAAGAATAGTTTTTTTTCTGCATGCTTGTCATACAGCCATTTTTCACAGTGCATAAACAGTTGAACAGCATGTGAGTGACTCACGGACTTGAAACGTGTTTCTGGAATTTGTTGAATCACACACTATAATCACTTAATCTGCTCCAGGTCAGTTAGGATTTTCTAGTGTATAAATGCACAGGCAGAAAACTCATTCCAAGACAAGCTTAAAGCAAAGTATAAGTGTGGCAGGTCCTATTAATTTCCTGTGAAAGCTATCCTTTATTTTTAAAATGTTTTTTGTGTGGTTTTGATTTTTTTTAAGGAAAGATGTCATACCAGACTGCAAAGGTCTTCCATAATGCCCAGTGAAGCTGGTAAGAATCTTTCCACTTGAGCATGCCACATTTGGACTGGGTCATGTTAACAGTAAACTTCTACACACTTTCCCATGTGAAGTTAGTTTCTCTCATTACATGTGAGACACTACTTTGTTGTATTTTAAGGCTTGCAGGTGTTAGCACATTTTGACTCAGATTTTTAGGCATGCAAAATACCTCACTGTTGCGCTTGAATCCAATTAGTTGTTTGATACATTAGAAATCTATTAATTTCAATTCTTTGAAATTTTTATAGAGTGTCACTGTAGTGGTTCCCTTAATCCATATATGCCATATGCATATTCTTATCAGTGTGATTTACATTGAAGTGATAGATATTGATTAAGATGTGCTTAATGGATTATCGGATATTATCTCCTGTGCAATTTGTAAAGAATTAAGTTCATAATTTTCTGTTCTGGGATCACAGAAAATTTGATTTTCTCTAATAAGGTATGATTTATAACTGGAGTAGACAAATGATTAGTTTTCTCTTGTGTCTGAGGATTACATTTCTGAATGCAATTTGGACGTATAGATCTAAAAGAATACAGATAAGAAAGAAATCAGATGTTCATAGAAATTGTGGCATTCAGAATCAATAGAAACTTAATAATTCTAAGTACCTCTTATGCTAAACCATAAAAGCTTTAGAGATAGCATTACCCAGCACAGTGGTAATGTCTTGCCCAAGAAAGTGGAATGCAGCCCTGGCAGTCTATGGCTTAAATATTTCAAAACACAGTTGAATGTTTAAGTAGGTTACTTAATGTATTAAAGTGTAACAGTCATATATGTTCATTTAATATATAAAAAAAGAAATTAAATTTCATTCATTGGCTTCTTGTTATTTAAAGAGTTATTATTTGATGCATTTTTTTCTTTTTTTAGCTCTGACTTCAGATCTAGCCCTGAACTGTTGTCTAAATTCAGTTTGCCCTACATTTTAGTGATGAGTAATCACGTTCCACATATGGCACAACAAGGTGAAGAAGAACCTAGACCTCAGGATAAGGTATACTGATTATGGATAGGTCAATCCTAAATTTTTTCTGCTTCTTTTGGCAGTTTTCCTTACATTCCCCTGTGGAATGAAAGGTTCTTTGTACCTGAGACACCTACTGTCTATATTTTAGGCCATAAATTAAGACTTATAAATAAATATAATATTCTTTTATTGAATAAACACCAAGCATTTTACACTGAACTCTATAGGGTCTATTATGAAGTATATTCCTATTTAAAATTCTTTAATGTAACAAAGTCAAAACAAATGTAACAAATCAAAAATTATTAAAATGCTGGAATCAGCCAAAACACAGATTTTGGTTACAACAGACCAATTGTCTCCCATTTGCACTCATGCCTCAAGGTAAAGTGCTGAAAGAAAGCAGCAACATTGCTTTTAAAGAATGAGCTGGACATGCTAGAAGCTGAGTTGGGGCAGCTATTTTGAACTGATATTTTGGATGTGGTGATGCAAACTACTGCATTGTCTCCGTCTGCCAGAAATGAGGAATTAATGGATCTGGTCAACTGATTCTTTAACAGTGAACAAATTTTACAATTCTCCTATTATGATGGAAAAAAATTGCTTTGTCCAGATCTACATATTCACCCTTATTTTGTCAGTTCATGCTTGCATTACAGCTTAACACTGAAAAAAACCTTGTCTTTGGAAATTGTGATTGCTCCAAAAAATTGATTCAGTTCTAAACATTTGAAACAGTATACAAAACGACAGATGCATTTGGGTAAATACATCAAATATACAGAAATATATAAGACTTAATCACATCATTTATAGTGAGGTTGTTAAGCTGCAACTTGCACTGAAGAACATGTTAAAAATAAAGGAGTCACCTTAACAGTCTGCCCATACTGCTCCTTTACATTAGTCTGAAACGAATTCTGCATCAGCATGAAAGGAATTGGATTTGGTTCATAACCAGGTCTTGAATATTATTTAGCTCTTACCAGAGCTACAAACAGAGTTGTAGAAGTGTCAGTCATAAATCATGCTTGCTAATGGATTTTCTAGGAAGAGAGATATTCTTGTTATACGGCCACAAGAAAGAACTGAGGTTTAATCAGCTTGGTGAGCGAAACCTATACTGTATCTCTAGAAAATACTACTGAAAGCAAGGAAAAAAATTGCAAATTTACATGATCTCTCACCNTCAAGGATCTCAAGTAGCGCATCAAAGGTTTCATTCATTCATCTCTGAGGTAGAAAGCATAGCTAGCTTCCCTTTTTTAGATATTCCTATCTGAGACTGTACAGTCTCATTACCAGTGAAGTGCTATAAAAGGAAATGTTTTGTGACCCCCAGAACAGTAATAGGGATGATAAAACCCTGAGAATCTTTCTCCCTAATTATGTTTTTTGTCTATTTTGGATCTGAAGTTAAAGCATCTGGAAGAACAAGCACTTTTGAGACTGATATTAAGAGTTAGGTTTTCCCATGCTCTCTCATTCTTGGTTGATTAGCAGATTAGTGTGCATGAGCAGGGAAAATATCCAGGCCTTGGAGATTTTTCTTATGGATAAATTATTTCAATCAGAACACTTTCTCTCTAGAGAACAGACTACAGAACAAAACAAAACAAACAAACAAACAAAAAACCCAACCCTTGAGAATTACCTCAGTTCTTGGGACATAATCCTTTACCAAGCATGTTTGCAAAATAAAGTGAAACATTTTCAAAGAATTTGACTGAATGCATTTCAAGATCCCACTCCTTAAAATGAACAAGGCCATGACACAGTTATTTAAAAAACAGGCTCTGCTCATTAACTTACCATCTAGGAGCATCCAGTTTAGATCTAAAAAGACAAAAAAGGAAATCCAAGAATGAAGAATAAATACGACATCTAGTTTCAGGAAGTAACCAATACACAAAGAGATTAAATTTCTCAGCCAAGAGCTGACAAGCTGCCACTGTCAGATCTCAGCTCCCAAATCCAGCAAGTCTTACCTGGGTACTGGAGGACATGGATTTTAATCTTGCAGAATCCCAGTTTCTGTAGAACTAAATGCTTGAAGAAGACCTCAGCAGTTTACATGCTGGAAGTCCACATGCTTGAAGACCCCAAAACCTCAACAGTCTACATGCCTGAAGAGGACACAGTTTAAACACAGCTTGAGATCTTCTGGTGTTGTGACATGCTCACAAGAGTGGAATAGTTGAAAAGTGCAGATTTTAACCACATGGTTTTAACGACATTGTTGTCTAGCTTTTATTCATGAGTTGCAGATTCACGAATCAATTTAAATTGTCTTGGTTGGGGGTAAGAATTTTTTCAATGGAGGGCTCATCCCTGATTAATTATGAACAAAATGCAAAGCAAGTTAAAGTTTAGTTACTTTTATTATATGATTTAAAAAACCAACTCTGAAAATTAACCTAAAATCAATTTTCTCTTTTGTATTACAGATATAGATAGTTCAGGTGGCTTCTAGCTACAGCTGGTAGACGATATTTCCTGTGCAGCCAAATGTCTCCCCATTTGGACCCTAAAACTGACATAGACATGATGGGTAAAGTACAAACGCCATTAATGTCACTGCAATTTTGTCATTAACCTTGCAGATCTAATATCTATGTCAAACTCTGCCTTGTGGATCACTGACTGAAAGCAGAACAGTAAGGATGTCTGAATAGCTGTTTGTGACTCCCCTGCCTATGTCTGACCTAGTCAATTTGGCTACATTTTCAAATATCACCAAATTCATCACAGGAGCATTGCCAGAGGACAGACCAACTTTTGGGTGCACAGAAAATCACACTTTACTGAATATTAAAGATGCATTACAGGTTATAGTCACTTTGTGTGATTATTTTGGTATCAGTCATAGAGCTTCAACCATTTTCAGTGTTGTCAGTGAAACTGTGAAATAGCAGAACTATGTCTGGCAGCAGACAGTGGGGAACAAAACAAGACAAAAAAATCCCAACAAAAGCTGCAAATAAAACCAGTGCACATTATGCAGAAATTGCCTTGGCATGCAGGTCATTGGTGATTTCATTTGTAAGTAATGTTTTGATTGTCACAGATTATATGTTGCTCTCATCCCCCTGACATTTGTTGTGCAGTGGGATTGATTTTTGTGCTCCAGTATGAAAAGGTCACTTTGATCAATGCAGTGTAATTGGCACTAAATTAGGATCATATCAGGTTATTTTGCTATTTAATGATGAAATATTAAAGAATAGCATGGGAAGATTGCAGGCACTAAAGTGCACTTTAAACGTGCTGTAATGATGTTTTATTTTGTGGGAAAAATGGAGAGAAAAACAACTAAAGTGCAGAAAATGACTGTGATGTATTGGAAGAGTGGCCTGGAATTACATATTTTCACTCGAAATAGACTGAAAGCCTCAAACACAAAACACCAAACCCAGCAGTCAGTCTTGACTACGTTATACACAGCGAACCCTTCTTTAGAAGTTTTAATGATGCTCATTATGTTCTAGTTACATGTGTTAAGTCTTTACAATCTGCATATAATGACTGGGCAAAAGTATATTGCTGAAGTTATGCACTTAGGCCATGATTCAGGGAAACACTTGAGACATATTTGGCTGCCACTAAACTCAAAAGTAAATAATTAGGCACATATTCAATGTACACCTGTGTGGGATAGTTATGAGCACTTTATGTGCTTCCCAAACCACCATGGTACAAACATGTTGGGATTATTCAAACGACAAACTTAAGCCATGCTTTTTTTTTAGAAAAGATACTTTTGTAAGTACTTCTGCTACTCTTTCTAAGTCCAAAAGTTGCTTGCTTCATCCCCTCCTTGTTTTAAGGAAACTCGGTATTACACTATCGGTATTTGTAGAACAGTCTCTGTAGTGTAAAGCCAAGGTTAACATCTTAACCTTTTAAGTTTGTACTCCAGCTAGATAATGTACTTAGGGAGAGCAGAGCTCCAATGAGATTTCCTGCAACATTGGATGCCTTTAAAGAGTAATCTTTTGATTAAGATTTTCTAAAGAGTGGATGCAGAACGCGCCAATGTTCTCAATGTTAACAGTGAAACTCTCCGAAGGTGGGTGATGAGAATTAGCTATCAACTGTCATGTTCAGGCACCAGGCTTGATAGAACTTAAATGGGAATCTGAATGCTCAGCTCCTATTTAAATAAATAAATAAATAAATAAATACCCCAACCAACAAATCACCAATGAAAACCAAAAGCAAAGACAAAAACTTCAGCCAGTTTCAGTCAATTCCCACTGAACTAACCAGGATTCTTTTCAACTAAATGCAGCAGACAGTGCCTTAGATGAATTGTCCATTAAAAAAAAAAAAAATTGATATAATCTTTAAGAACATTGACTAAACTTGAATCTATTTCTTCAAATATTTTTTAAAAATATAAGCATGTGCTGATGGGTTCCCCAAGCTCAGATGCTTCCTATTTAATGAGGATATATTTCGAACATGAGTTTTGTCAATATTTTTTCAGACTTTGCATCTAAATAATGATAAGCATCATAAGCAGTGTTAATAGTTTATGTTATTTTCTCCACTGTAAATACATGCTCTCTCCAATTATTCTGAAATGTTGCTGAACAAGAGGAAGCGGCATAGGATTATACTTTTAAATGCAGCTAATGTTGCAAGAAATTTGTTTGAAGCTTTGCTGCCATTAAGTATGTTATCTAGCAGTGGCATGAACTTTAAATTGCTAAGATATTAACCTTGTGAGTACCCTGCAAATATCCTAAACCTATTAATAATATGAAACAGTAGAACTGAAATGATATAAACTATGTAAGGTAACCCTGAATGACTTATTTAAATTTATGTACCAGGCAATGTTTGGCCCAATCAATCTTTAGGACTTCACTGTTCTTATTAAGTCTTTGAACTCCTGGGCACATTTTGGATTTAGTTTAAAATATGTCTTTTAAAGTCTGTTTGGAAAAGACCCATGACAAACAAAACCCCAGAATTTATTGGACTTCACAGACTTTATGTATGCATGAGCGATCCACTCAGAAGGAATACTGTTTATCCATGGAAAGATGGACTGTCACGATCTGAAGAAAATAATCAAGAAACATGTTGAGGGGCTACAGCGCCTGAGTGTGGGAGAAATGTGCAGGTGTAGGCAGAAGGAACATGTTCCCGAATATCCTGAAGTGGTGTATCCCACAATCACGGCCATGATACGCCCTGATATTGTGTCACAGTGTATTTGATCTTCCACTGCCCACGAAAAATTTGCCTGTAGATAATGAAGCTTGAAAACAAAGGAAAGAAACTAAACATCTTTCCAGAATGAGCTGTATCTTGTCCTATTTTCCATATTTATTTCCCTATTTCTTCAGTAGTTTTCACACATACACATAATAATGATTTACCCTTCAGTATTTTAAAAATTATTTAAGTTTGTTTCTTTTATTAAAAAAATGTTTCATAACAAGGCAGTTCTAAACAGTTTTCTAAAAGAAGATACTGTAATTTAATGACTGCAATCCATGGGCCATCCATGTAATTCAAACATAAAGAAAATCGGATCAATGCAGTGACAGCCCCTACACAGAAGTGACTGAAATCCAGAATTTGGGAGGAATGTGGCTTCAAGAGATGAATTTGTTTCTTGCCTTTGCTCTGATAATTGAACTCTTTTCCTGGGGAAGACCTGATGCTTTGTTTCTGCCTCAGAGTTGAAAAGTGACTGTTTCTGATGTTGCTTGTAATATAATCTCCCAGTTATTTTATCTCGTTGCCAAGAAATGTACATTAATGTAATGAAATAATTTTAGTTGTGGAATGAGAAGACCAGTGGCTTATAATAAGCCTTTCTGATACAGTACTTTAAATACATATTTAAATTTTTATAGAAATCAATACCTTAGATATAATTAAAATAATGGATGCATGAATTGAATTAATATTGTAAAACACGCAAATAAATGAAAGTTCAGTTGTCCAATTTTATTTCATCAAACTGAAGTGAGTTATCATGCATGTCATGTGAGATTCCTTAAATTATTTCATAAATAAAAACAATTTTATTTATAATTAAATAAATATATGTATTCAAATATCACCACATCTAAAACACGTAATTGAAAATTTCAAGGTAGAAAGATGAAACTCCACCACAAGAGGGCAACAGGAATAAAAAAGGGCATGTAGCAAGAGAAAAATGCACACTGAATAAGCAGCTCTCCAGCTACATGACTTTTATCCATGTTGAACTCTGTCCTGCCTGCTGGTGCTATTTAAAATAACTTGTTTTACAAACCCAAGTCCTACTGGCTACTCTACAGTTGTATATGAAATACCTTTGGATGACATACGATGCCATTCAATGTTCATGGTGCCAGTGCCTGATTTATTTCAGGTCATAGTATGGAGTACCTGCATCTCTCTGAACTTTGTAAAACAATATACGTACATGTTTCTGTTGCACATTTGTAGAGGGCTTGTGACTTAGCAGGGATTACTTGCCTTTTAACCTGTCATCAGGTGCCTCGGAGTATGAAAATCCCTTCACAAAGTAGAAAAAAAAAAAGGGAGTAATTTCCCTTTATTTTTCCTGTACTACTCATCTGGGTGCTGAGAACTCAGCTGGTTTCCAGCAGCTCCTGCTGTGCCCTCATTCAGATGCTTGCAGTAGGCTCATGACGCCTGCCCACTGAGCCACTCGTACCTGAGCCGACTGAACCTCCCACGCGAGCCGGCAATTTGCCCTAATTTACGTACAGGTCTTTGGTCCCATTTGCTTCATGCAGGCAGCGTGCCTGGGGCTGAGCGATGAGCTATGATGTCATTTCTCCCGAGCTGGGAAGCACTTACTGCACTGCCTTACACGGGTCAGCGGGTGAGGAGTACTGACAGGCAGCTGCAGAGACATCCATCAAAGCAGCATGTTCATCCTCCATCTGCAGGGAATTCTGTGCTGCGCTCCCCTCCAGCCCTGTAGCAGCACTTGTGGGCAGAGGAACAGCTGCTAGGCCATGTCCAGAGTGGGAATATTAGATGCAAGACCAAACACAGACCACAGATCTTGTTGCAGCTCAGTGGTCAACCCTAAAAGGACTTCAGGGAGCAGCAGGGATCCCCCGAACAAACTGGTGAGCTGCAGAGGGTGTCTTAGAGGGTGCTCTCATCATAGGTGGGCTCCATGCTGAACTGGGCAGTGAAGGGGCCACTGTGAGGAGCATGGGTAGGAAATGAGCAACTCGGACACAGGGATTAGGGATAAGCATGTCTAATGATTGAGGAAGAAGCACAGGACCCACTAAAAGCACAGCTCTAAAGAAATTCAAGTTCCTATGCTAGCAGGGTATAGCATCAGCCAATGCATCAAACCTCCACACACCATTTTTTTCTTCTGACATTAATGTACAAACTCTTCCCATTTTTTTGATTTTTGGGATTTTTGATTCCTCAACAGATATGGTACGATTCCTGCTCTCTTCAGTCCATCTGCAGTGGGACTACAGTTTTTACAGTAACTCAGGACAGAGGAAGGTTGGACTGAAGGCATGGGTATATTTTTAGCCAAGGGGCAAAATTAGATAACCCTATGTCCTTTGCCTTATCGGCCCCTGGCCTCTGAAAGTATTTTGCACAGACACATAATGAGTCAAGGACAGAAACAATTAACAACTGGACCAACAAACTAATTTCTTGTTGGTGTGGATAATTGCATCATATCATCATATCCACAATTTTTATCATGTCTCACTGAACTTAACAATGCCAGAAACAGCTTATTTAAAAATGTAGAGCCAGACTTGGGTTTTTTTTTTTTTTAAGTGATGTGAGCATTTGTAAGTTTTGGAGTTGTTTTATTTTTTATTTTTTTTTCTGTATACCTCCGCAGTATTGAGAGTTATTACCTTTTGGTTTGGCACTTTGGGTTTACTCTCTATTGTAACTTCTGGGTTCAAGTAGTGGGCTCAGTTTGTAAGACAAAAATTGGATTCCCAGGAAATGAATACTTGAAAAATATCTCTTTTGCACTTCATAAGGGATCTTATTACTACTCTCATAGATAAAATGAAAGGCTCTAACTCCATCTAATGTTCAAACTGCTGAGCACCCAGCATCTGTGTAATCTGCTTGCAAAATATGACAGCTTTGCTACGGTACAAATATTATACTCATAGTGCCACGGTTACACAACATAAAAACCATCTGAACAACACACACAAGATACAGCATCATATAACGCAGCACATATCCTTAATTGTAATTGTAATGGCCACGTGTCTTTTTTTACTGTTATTCTTAATATTGTTTTAATGTTTTCATTAATCAGCTCATTTCAGTAAGTAAAAGGATAAAAGACAGAAGTTTTTGTAAGACCACAGTGAAGTCAGCAGAGTCATGAAAAATAAGATTAATACTTTTGTCACAATGAGCATTTCCAGCTCATTCTTAAGATTTCATCTGCTTTTCAAACAAATTAGTACTCACCAAAATCTCTGCCAACACTTTCTTTGTGACATACCATAATTAATTTGAGTGTTTGTGCTCTTTACATCAGCATGTGTCAACTGAACACTGTAAAAAGAGAAGCTGCATACGTGTTTATGGGGAGAGCTCAGACCTGTGAGTGCACATGCATGGGTACACACACACAGCCTTTCCCCTTTAAGCCTATCTTCTTGTATTCAAACACAAATTTGAAAATCTATGAGCCACAATAATATTAATTCCCAGTTTCTTTGACCCCTCATAAAACAAAAGAAGAACGAGTGTTTGGCTAAAAGGATTCTAATGATGCCTTTGGACTCTTATGTTCACGTAATGACTAGTAGAAAGATTTATATGCCCTGTATAGGTATAATTAGACACCCACAAACCCATTGACCCTGACGAGGTGAAGAGCTCTCCTGCTTTTTGTTTCAGCAGTTGAATCAATACTTGCACGTTTTACCACTGTGGAGTGAAATTGAGGAAATGAAAATCTGATAATTTTGCTCCCAGTGCAGTCTAGACAGAGGAGAGCAGTTTTAGTCTTTGACAGGAAGATCTATTTCCAGTTACTCAAAAGGCTAGTGTCAATTTTAATACTTCTCTTATTATTGATTTTCAGTTTTGTTAAAAAGGATGTTTTATTAGAAATATTAGTCCCAGTTACAATGTAAGCTTATGTCTGTTTCACAGGTTGATGAAATCATGGTTTAATTTTGGTCTGAATCACAGGATACTTCTGCCTGGTGACTTTTGTAGCAAAATATGTAGTCTGAAGAAGTTAATTTCATTGTGTCTTCTAAATCTACATAAGTCAGAACAGAACACAGTATGCAATGGTGCAGGTTCATCAAGGAAATGCAGTGTATATGAAGAAACAACATGGCTGAAATACGTAGAATAAATATAGTTTGGCAAAATCATAATATAAGTGAAGTATTATATTTATTTCAAATGTGTTGCTTTTTGTGTGGTTTTTTGTGTGTTTTGTTTTTAATAAAATAAGTAATTACTCATAAGCGTGAAAAATTGCAAGGATATTAAATGGAAATCCTTTAGGCTGGACCTAGATGCATAAGGCAATGATATTAAACTGCAAAGCAAAATGATAACACATACCTGTAATTTTGGAAGAAGTATCAGAAAACCAATGTTAACTTTTTGTTTGCCACGGCAAACAGTTTCAATTCAGTGTAATGCATTATGTATGGCTATTGCCATCGATTTTGTTTTATCATATCAATAGACTCCACTGATTTTAATGTTCTATCACCTGCCTTTTACCTGTAGTATCACATTGTCTTATGTGCTGGTTTTTTTATAGAAGTTCATAATGTGTTGAAAACACACATAATCATAAGAGACCTGAATAAAATTTCAGCAGAGTCAAAAATCCTCAAGACCCCTTAAAGACAAAATAGAAGTCATTTTATATGTACAGACTAAGAAGCTTAGGATTAGAATAGCACAGATGGTTCAAGTATTAACCAGAAATTACTTTTTGCACACACACAAAAATGTGTCAATAAGTAAGCTACTATAGAAATAAATAAACCACTTTTCTAATTCATTAAGAGAACAGGAGTCCATTCTAGGGGTGCATCACATGCCTTGTTTTAATGCTCTGCCTTGTGCAAGGAGAAATTAAGGCACAATACTTTGATATATAATCAGTTCTGAAGGCTTTGAATTACAGTGGTATCTCTTTCAGCTCGCCGTTTGGCAATGCTTATTGCCTTCCCCAAAACAGTTCACACTGCAAGTAATCTCTGATGTTTGGGGCTTTTTTGTCTGTGCCTATAATGTGCTCCTGAGAGAGACGCAGCTCATGGGGATGAAGAAATTGATATTAAATATGCATATCAGGACATACGGGTTTTTTTTACAGCTGCGTTTCCTGCCAATGGAATTTTATTAAGCACAAATTAATGAAGCTTTAGGACTCTCAGTCCTTACTCCCACTGGGCTAGTAAAAGTAAAATTCTGATGTAATAAATCCTTCAAATAAGGAAGTAACCACCCCCACCCCACCCTCAACCCTACAACTCGTTACTTATGCAACCAAAGTTGAGCTTCCTGAATGGATTGCACAGTTCTTCATTTGGCTGTACTTGACATTTTTTGAAGCCTGTATTGAGTCACAAGGTGCTGAGAATTTTGTTAATTGAAAAGTCTGAATTCATCTCCTTCAATCACAAATAATTATTTACCTGATATGGAATACCGTCTCACAGAACCCCAACGTCACACAAGCTCTAAGATCCTTATTATTCAGGTACTCATGGGGGTTGCCTTAGATTATCTAAATTTTTGCCTTTACAATACAGTATGTGATTATTTCAAAGGATTTGCAAATCATGATAAAATTATGTTAAGCACAGTAGTACCTAGCCTTTTAGGAGTGTCTATGAGGTACATCTTTAAAAAAGCTAGTTTAGACCAGATAAGGAATGATTACTTCACCTAGATGCTAAGTATGCTGGGTAAGTGCAAATTACTCATCAGTTTTTTGTTATGATTTTTTACTCCTTCTTGAAGGTAACTCAACAAAACTAATATGGGGGGAGGGGGGTTGTGGTTTTTTTTTTTAATGGAGTTTTTTTGTTTGTTTAGGTTTGGTTTTTCGGTGAGGTTTGTTTGTTTATTTGTTTGTTTTTGTTGTTGGTTAGGTTTTGTTGGGGATTTAGGTTTTTTTTAAAAAATAAAATAAACTAAAAATCCTGTAGATTGTCCCTAACAGTAAGGAATAGTACTTTTCTCCTCTCTGCTTTCAGTCACTCAAGATACCCTTCAGTAGGTAAATTAAAACCCAAAATTCCCTCATTTTTTTGGAAATTTTACATGCTCTTTAAAAAAAACAACTTATAAACAGCAAACAAACATTAAAAAGTGATTTTATATTTTGCCATAGTAAACATGGCTTTTGCTCAATATTTAGAGTTCAAGGCACATGGCTTTTTTTTTCTTCTGTAAGGATTATTAGGTGTAGTTTTATCATAGAGTATCATTGCAATACATAAAATAATTTTTTTCCCATATGTGTGCTAATTAATGAGGAAAAAATCTAGAAATATGAAGGGAAAGTTGCGTGTAGCTTAAAGGAAGAGTTGAAAGTCTATTGCTAAGCAGATGATTTGCTAATGAGAAATTAGTTCTTTGAGTAACCTCTTATTTTTCTGTGTTTAAGAAGCAAAATGTAATGCTGTGTAGCTAGTGACTTTTAGATCAAGATTAAGGAAAACAAGATGAAAAACAGGAGCATAATATCTGTGAAGTGGAACAGCGCAATGTGATGTGAACAGCTGCCTGTTCGCAGTCTGGCTGGGCTCTGACAGTGACATGGCTCCTCTGCCTTGCATACGAGCTCCTCAAATTAAACCAGGAGCTGCAAACAGCAAGCAGTCCCTCTTCTGGATCTCTCATCCTGCAAACTGGTTTAAGAACTACTTGTTGTCACTTGCCTGTGCAGTTTAAGGAAGAGCAATGCAGCATAACGAAAGATGAATAAGACCAGAAGACCTCCTAGCTGTTGCCACTGTCCCGTACTGAGACCAATTAGCTAATACCAATTTCTGTGCTTCAAGTACAAAACTGATCCCCTCCTCATGCTTGTCCATGAAGGATGGGTTTAGGCACTGTCGGTGTCTTTAGAATTACTGCATTCTTCAGGCCCACCACCTCTTTCTTTTGTTAAGTACAGGAGTAGGAAAAAAAAGATCAAATTGTATGGTTTACACCCTCTCTAATAATTCACCTGAAAGAGTAAGTGAAATTATCGTGTTTTCAGAACCATGATTCACACCTGAATTTTTTAGAATGCTCTTCTTTGAAAACAAACTGCAGTACATCCTTCATGTTCAGATAAGCTGTCCCTCCTTTTGCTGCTCATTCTTGAACTGGGCGTATAACCGAAGAGATCGCCTAATCTTGGCAGAAGTTCCTTTGAATAAAGTGAGGTAATGGGGATGCTGAATTAGAGGGAGAGCAAAAATATGCACAGAGAATATGAGGAATAGGAGAATCTGGCCTAAACTTACCCCCATGCTTTACACAAACACATACACAGACAGCTTTAGAGAACAATTCCTATTTCTCAATCAATTCCTAAATGTAGTCCCTATGCAGCAACGTATGGGTCTAAATGCCATGAGTATGCATCCTCAGCAGCCTTGCTCTCAGACAGCTCATGAGTTTCTGTACAGAGTGGGTATCATTCAGTGGATTATATTGGTCAAAACTATTCAATGCGTGAAAAAGTGCAAAGGCTCAACTGTTTGGTAAATAACATGTTATAAACAAATGCTAATTTTGCAATTGAACGTCATTCGCTACAGCTCTCGATGGACGATGGAAGGAGCAATTTGTATCTTTAAAAGTCCATAATTACATAATTATACAATATTCTGTAATTGCAAATAATCATGTAAATATATAATTGAAAATTTTAAAAAATCTGTGTTGAGTCAGAAATGGGATAATAGGGACTTTACTGTTGAAATGAACAAACCATCTCAGATGAAAGCTTGTGCATTCATGTACATCAGCCTCAGTTCTCCATTAGAAAAAACATTTGCTGCTTGTAATCCTTGAAAATTATAAGGCAAAAACCTAACTTTGAATTGAAGTTAAAACAAGTAAATGGCATTTTTGTTTAATTTTTCAGTGGGAGCAAAACTTATTGCCTTGGAATAAAGAATGGCTTTCAAACAGACAAAAATGTTATACTGAAAACAATCTTTATGCCCCATAACTGATTAAGATATCAGTGAATATTTTTATTTGAAACTAGCTCTTTTTCTACAGTAAAGTGGATAAATGCTCTAAGTAAATAAGTGAACTTTCCTTAAAACTAGGTGAAAGGCAGCAGGAGGATAGGAGTAGGTTAGTCTAGTACAGCACAGTTAATAAACCATTCCATCGTATCCGTAAGTTAATAAGCCTGGTGGACTGAGGTGTAAAGATGTAAGTGATATAATACTAATTTAAACTGAGTTTTTCTGCCACTGAGAATTTTCAATGGAACTTGGGGTTTAAGACTGCAATTTTCATCACCATGAAATTTGGGATATATTTTGGTGGTGCATCACATAAACTTCCTTATGAGAAAGTGTCTTTATACCTACAATCGGTGTTTGTATTGACAGACAAATTTAAATCCAGCAGACTTTTAAAAAACAACGCTGAGTTGAAATTAACACACGACTATGGAAATATCTTTTACTCTTTACATGAAATGCCTGTGTCAAGGAGGATTCTAAACATGTTGGTCTTTGCCTACCTCTCACAGGCTAAACAACACATAAATGTGTTTTTTCAAACAGTTGCTGGAGAGAATTTCTTTATTCTTTTCAGTCAGGAACAAGCACTTACAAATGCACACAAAAAGTTGTGTGTGGGGCACACACACACTCTTGTTTGGGGCAAACACTTAGGAAGTTATCTTGATCTCTTTTGAACCATTTTTTCTTCTGGATTGTTCTTGTTGAGTGATCCAATGATGGCACAACTACATTTTCTGTCACCTCTATAGCCAAAGGCTTCAATGGTATTACTCATTTTGAAAATACGAGGGACAATCCCTACACTGAGATCTACAGCCCTCTCCAGCATTTGTAATGAATTAGTAGCACTGGTCCAGATGTGAAGAAAGGAAATAAGAATTGTTTAACAGCAAGCTTTATCCACTGATTTTGTTATCTACATTGTTAAAAATTTCGCTGCTCTGCTGAAAAAAGAAATCTTAAAAAAAATTGCTTTCAACAAGATTTATCATATTAAAACACAAAGAATACAATTTGTTAGTTCAGTCCGGACAAACAATAAACAAACTGCAGTCCCTGCCACCTTTTTAATTATGAAAACAGCTCAGCTATGTTATCAATCCATCTTCCTGTCCTATTTCCTGCTTACATTTCTATCTTTGTACTTTTCTCCCTCCTAACATTGTGGTACTCTTAAAGGTTAAGAAGAAATACCTGTCACTCCTTCTTCTATGGAGTATATACATGGGATAAAATTTTAATTAGAGAATGCTGAGTCCAACAGATGAATTCTGCACTAAGTACTGAAAGCAACAGGATTAGAATGCTTATTTTTTACAGTAGGAAATGTGGAGTCTATTCCACAGAACCACAGTGTTGGGGCTTTTTTCTTCCAAGCTCGGCTTTCTAGTGCAGCCTTTTTTCATTGTTTGACCAAACGTTTATGCTGTCAAAGGTACTGGCCAAAAGCAAGTATGTGATTGCTCATGTAAATTTGTCAGTTTAATGAAGAACACAGAACACAAAGAGCTTCAGAGGTCTTTAAACGAGTTTTATGGTTCTAAGTAAAATTAAAGTGCAGCAAATGATGTTCACGATTATGCCTTAATTGATAGGTCATCTAAATTTGTACATTGCACCAGCTGAAGCCTTTTCAGGACACAAGATGTAGTTCCCAGATCCAAAAACTTGCAGCAAAGATTTCTGATTGAGTAAAAGGTGTTTTTATTAAATCTTCTGAATGAGGAATTTCCTTCTCAGATCTTATTATTTTCACAACTGGACAGTTGTTCAGCCTCCAGTTCAAATTGGCATCTTTTGGTTAGATACCAGGGTCAGTGGAATATATCTGTACCTTGTGAATTGGAAAATGTGTTTAGATTTGACTCTGGACTTCCTTTTACTTGATACTTATTGCCTTCACTGTTTCCCTGTACGGAATGCAGACATTAGAAGAACAGAGCTGAGTATGGAGGTGCTTAACACAACAATTTTAATATAGCAGGTTTAGATTTATTTTCAGCAAGTGGCTCTTGTGGAAGTAAAAAATCATTTCTTTGAAGCTAAAATTAGCATGATAAAATGGTCCAATGGTATTAAAAAGAACATGTCTCTTCTGGTCATTTAGGTACAGAAAGTAGGTGTCATCTTTATGCCTAGCCTAACAAAGACTCAACAGTGAAAAACAGTAATTTACACCACAATTAATGATGAATAATTCCTTTAGAACAGTACAAACTGGATCCATTCCAGGTTCTAGGAAAAATAACTTTGGTATAAAATGGGAGACTTTTAATATTATCTTACAAGGGCACATAAAATAGGAATTAATGAATGGATAGAAGGCAAAATATTCTTAATTGTAGTCAGCAGTAAAATATTCACATAAATACCCAGGGAAGTGTTCAGGTTTGTGAGGGATAATGTCAATAGTGGACTACCATTGAAATTAGCGCAGTTGGTTAGAGCATGGTGATAATAACACCAAGGTTGTGGTTTTGATCCCCATATGGGCCATTTACTTAAGAGTTGGACTCGACCCTTGTGGGTCTCTTTCAATGAAGAATGTTCTGTGTTTATATACTGTGAACTCTCCACTGTCTTTAATATTACTGAGACACAGTGGTTGCCGATAACAAATCAAGACACAGTCAATACATTAATTTTATAGCTGAAGTGTAGATCTGAGTCAACAGCAATGGTTTTAGCACCATAATAAAAGAACTACTGCTAGTCATTGACAAATGCTGGCTTTGAGTATTTCCCGCTATTTGTCAGTCAAAACAAATGTTATATATTTTGATCAACTGGGTTTAAAGTAACATATCAGTAAAAGTTAAATCTGAATCAAAACAAAGATTTACTAACTGAGAGCAGATTTTTCAAATTGAATCCATTACTGTGGATTGCTGTGTGCTCTGTCCTCATAAACTACACTGCCTTCAAAGAAGAGATATATGGGATCAGTACACAGGTCTGAAGTTAGCATGATCAAGAGGAAGACAAAAGAATTTGATCTATTTTAAAGTCCTTATTTAACAGGGGGTGATATCTGAAGAATGAGAGAGCATAAGAAATATCAGGGGACTGCCCTACTGGCTCATACTTCCTGTCAACAGCTAACTACCTCCTTCTCCACACCTCTGATGAGGAATCACCTGCAATTCTCTCCCTCTTACTCTCCTTCCTAGTTTTGCTAGATTTGTAGAGAATTAGGAAAAAAGCAATAATGTCAAATAGATGTTTTTCCATAAATAGATAGGTGCATATATGTGTTCATGTCTATGTCTACGTATATATAAAATCCTACACAAACACATGGATTCTCACAGGAGAAATGAGATAGAATTAAGACAAAGGGAAATTTGAGTTTCAGGAGTGAAAACCAATTCTTATTATACTTAAGTTTTAAAAATTATACTCCAGAGTGTCATCATTTTCTCAGGGAAGCAAGGGGACTCTTTTATATTGGGACATTTTCAAGTGAGATGGATAGAACCTGCTGGTTATATACTTGGGGTAATGACTTAGCAAGGAGAATACTTTCCACTAACCTTTTTTGTTATTTTAATGTATCATGAATTTTCCTCAGAAAATATCTTGTATCGAACATAGTTCTTGCAGTCTTACCATTAATAGTCACAACATGAAGATGCTTTGCGTTGTTTAAGCAGTCTGAAGTGAATCCAATTGTGATCAGTATATCTCGTTCTTCTAATGACTATCACTTTCTTGTGCTGAAAGTCAGCAATGTCAAAACTCAGGCTAGGCAGATCTGTCTACCCTTTGGTTGTCTAATAATCAAGTTCACCTTATTTCAGATAACTGCAAGAGAATTTGATCATGAATGTATTTCAAGAATTTAACCAAAGGTGTCTAAAATTTAAACAAATCCTATAGATATGCTTTATATAGTATGTGCTTAGTAGGAACTTAGAATACCTTTCCAATACAGAATTTATTAATTTTTCTTTCTCCTGTATGAGGAATATTATTAACCCTCTGCACCTGTGCGTATTCCCAATACTGAAAAATACCACAGATTTATGAAGAGATTGTTTCTTTCTAGGAAGCTACTGCATGTATTCTCACCTTCAGAAATTCTGGAAGGAGAATTTACACCCCAGAGGTACCTTCTTTGTTAATCTGGCAAAGGTCTGAAGAATACACTGCAATTTTAGCAGCAACACCACTCTAGAAATCTATCAGCAATCTCTAGGAATTAAACACTGGTGTTAGGAGGTAGCTATAAATGCTTTTCAATTTTTCAATTATTCTTGGTAGATGTACATTTTCATTTTATGAAAAAAATATCTGAAACGCAAATTACTTTGGTACATAACTATTGTGTCAAGAAAGGACTTTGTAACATAAGAAATAACAGATATCCTTATGTTAACCTGCAGCATATTGAAGGAGGAGAGAAGAAAATAATTTCTTTCACTGTCTTTTAAGAAAATTAATTGTGTCTAAAGATTCACAAGTCACTATCTATAACTCAGTATAAACAGTTGCCCCATTTTGTAGTTTTTTCAGAAAAGCTCTTCATTGACATGAAAATGAAAATGTTCAATGAAAATGAAAAGTTCAATGAAAACATTGCACTTCATAATATAACAGGCTAAACTTCTAGCAAGTTTTCTTTGAAAATACATCACTTTCTCAGGATGGTTTCCTGGATGCTGTGATAAAGCCAAAATACATCCTTTTAAATGTATGTTGAAGGGCATGTGCTAAAGAACAGACAAAAATGAGATATTATTCTTGTCCCAGGCTACTTTTACATTATGGTACTTCTGTCTAGGAAAATATCTTCTTGAAATGCAGCCTAAAATACAACTTTTTATCTCTTTTTGTTTGCAGATTGTTTTTTTAATCTGTTATGCTTACTTATACATAGTTATGTGTGACATTAATGGCCCTGGAAATACAAGGTGACATTAAATAATCTTCAATAATCAATTTAAAGAGGATTTCCCTAATTCTGGGAACCTGATAAAATGTCTTTACTGAACTGAAGTTGGAAGTTTTGGGAAAACCCTTAAATTACTAAGAAGAATGCTTTCAATACATGACAAACAGCAAGCAAATGATATGCTGCTAAACATAGCCTTTGAATATGATTCACGTTGATTTACGTGTGGTTTATAATTAATTACAAGTGATTCATGATCTTAAGTTTCCAAATGAAAAAGAAATGCAGACAGCTGATTCATATTTTTTATGGTGAGCAGTAATTTGTACCTAATGACTAGTAAAGTGAAATTACTGAGTGTGCTCAACTGAATTTCCTGAATACATCAGTGGGAGTTTTATAATTTTACAGTCAGCATGATATATTCAGAATCAGTTTTAAAAGTGACATTTGTTTCAGATTAGGTTTATAAATAAAATTAGACCTGAATTGGCAGTATTTTCATTTTAATCCCTTTTACTCAGGGATATATAATTTTGCTTTTATGTCTCTTTACATTAATTAGAAATAGCAGTTGCAGGCAAAGATTAAAACCACCATTACATGTCAACCTCTATGAGCAAGGAGGGCATTGTCTGAATGGAAAATTAACTATTCTTTCATTTAAAGGAAACAAAGCAAAACAAAAAATACTTACTGCTTTTCTTTCATCATTCCTGTGGATCAAGACAGGGCTTCACTCCCGAAAAAGATAAGCCCAAGACTTGTAATAAGCCTGTGCATGTGCAAGGTTACAAGCTTGCTTCACATCTGTTCCGTCTGGTGCCTCCAGATGTATTTACAACATGCATGGACATCACAGCATCTTCACCTACCAACCATCCTACAAATGTCTCTTCAAAGAATTCCACAGCCCTGATTTTGCAACACTTACATTTTGCACAAACTTTATGTTTGTTATACCAGGTCATACTGGCTATGGAGCTAGAACATGGCCAAGGAGTTGGTTGGATTTGGGAAACAAACCCAAATTCCTTCATACCGAGAAGGCTGTTGGACAAATGGCACAATATCAGAATTTTTGCCTCTAACCCTCCACAGCTTTGTCTTCAGGCTGTCAATTTTGCCTCTTTCAACCATGCTATCTTGAACAATGGAATGACCCTGTTCATTCCTCAGTATGCTCTGCCTAAACCAGCATGTCCAGGACCACCTACAACTTCTTCCTGAGGCACACCTGGGGGGGGTGGGGGGGGGCACCAAGTGTCCCTGATGCCCATGATCCTCAGGAGAGAGGTCTGGCATCCCAGCCACGTACCCAGCCC
>VWZW01005875.1:1208632-1293632 GCA_013397115.1 Edolisoma coerulescens
AAAGCACACAGTCCAGTTGATAAGGATGTGTTGAGGATGCCAAGAAGAGCTATGGACCTGTGTTGAGTTTGGTCGCAGAGCAGTGGAATGCAGCAGCTTCCTTTCTATATTGCTTATGTTGTACTTAAAGAAAAATAATTACTTGCATTGTGGATTAGTTGAAGTAAAAAACAAAAAGGTAAAATGCAAAAATGCATATATATGTATTGTCCTGCCTTTTAATTGAAAAATATGAAAAAACTACCCTTCGCTCTTCAGAAGCCCAACAAACCAAACAACCAACCAAAAAAAACCCAACACAAGAAAACCCCAAGCCAACAAAAACCCCACACCTAAACACAAAAAGAGGGAGACTACTTTAACTTGCAAGTGCTAATCTGCCATTGTATCATCATTAAAACACCAGAAAGAGTTCTAGACTGGGACATAACAATATTGGAAGAACTGCAGCCATACAAGATACTTAAAAGAACACTATGGATTTCAATCATGTTTTATCATCTCTTATCTCTCTAATTCTGCCACCTTCCCAGGCTGTTTGGATGAAGTTATCAGATGTCTTCCCTGAGACCTCTAATTAATGATCATTTAAGGAATTTTTCTGTCTAGGCCTGTTTTAATTATGTTTCCTAGCTAAAACTTTGGAGGGTGTTTTGACTGTGGTTCAGCTGTCACTTGGATAACCCACTTCAGCATCTGGACAACCTAAACAGATACAGAAATCATTTTATTTTACATATCATCTTCTTGGAAAACTCACTTCATTAGGTGGTCACACACCCTCCCAGTTAGTAAAGGAGACTGTAAAACCTGCGTGTGTGTCAAGATAGTGATTCAGCATGTACACCAAACTTTTCAGGGAATGGGGAGTGCTTTTGGGTTCAGCATGGCCTTTCTAGTATGCTCCTGTAAGGGGATCCTCAGTTGCTGTGGGCAGTGAAGCTTCTGCATAGAAATCTCAGGTGAGTTTTTATGTGTATTATAGCAGCTTTCAGAGCTCCTTAATTTATGCTTTTGATTAAGGCAGCCCCTACATCAGTCTGTTATTCTCTGGGCGTAAAGGTAGGTTGCAGTCACCTTTTTCATACTCTCCCTAGACCCGGAGGTGTACCAGGCTTCCCTGAGCACAGAAAAGCAGTTTGTTTTGAGCAGCACAGATGCTGCTGTCAAAATAAAATCAGTATGAATTAGTTTTCCCGACTGTGTAGGGGCAAGCATCAGACTTGTTGTCCAAGCAGCTCTGCTGCCCTGTTCTGGCACCATAATGTGTTTCTTTTAATGAGGGGCCCAAAACTGGACACGGCACTCAAGGGGTGGCTTCAGCAGTGCCAGGTACAGGGGGACAATCACTGCCCTGTTCCTGCTGGCCACACTATGTCCTGATCTAGCCAGGATGCCATTGGTCTTCTTGTCTACCTGGGCACACACTGGCTCATGTTCAGCCACTGACAACCAGCACCCCCACGTCCTTTTCTGCTGGGCAGCACTTCAGCCATTCTGTCCTCAGCCTGTAGCACTGCCTGGGGTTATTGTGCAGGACCTGGCCCTTTCCTTTATTGAGCCTCGTACCATCGGCCTCTGCCCATTGATCCAGCCTATCCAGATCCCTCTCTGGAGCCTTCCTGTCCTCCAGCACTCCTGTCCAACTTGGTGTCATCCACAAAATGTCTGAGGATGCCCTCGATCCCCTCATCCAGATCACTGATAAAGATATTAAACAGGACTGGCCCCAGCACTGAACCCTGGGGAACAGCACTCTTGACCAGTCGCCAGCTGGATGTAACTCCATTCACCACCACTCTCTGGGCTCAGTCATCCAGCCAGTTTTTTACACAGTGAACAGTGCAGCCATCCAGGCCATGAGCAGCCAGTTTCTTCAGAAGGCTGTGGAAGATGGTGACAAAGCCTTTACTAAAGTCTAGGTAGACAATACCCACAGTCTTTCCCTCATCCAATATGCAGGTGACCTTGTCATAGAAAGACATCAGGTGGGCCACGAAAGACCTGCCTTTCACAAACCTTTGCTGGCTCAGTTGGATTCCCTGGTTGCTCTGCATGTGCCGTCTTTTTTATTTTATGGAAGCGGTTTTGACACATGGTATAGGCTGACTTAACATCTCTGCTGCATGAACCATCCTCCTCCCACCTGGTGGCGTGTGCTGTGCTATCATGTAGCAACACAGAATTAATTCTCTGGATTATCTGGGATGGGGTCCTGTCATTAAGCATGATTCTGACCCCTAATGAACAACCTCTGCCTCTTGTGGGTGGGAAAAGAGAAAAGAGGTGGCTGTTCCTATTCTGGAAAAGAAAGTAATTCTAATTCTTGGCAATTTCTCATTACATATGGCATGACTCATTTTATTACTAATTTTTTTTAGCTTTGAAAAGTTATGCAGTGCTTTGCAAAATACATGAGCATCTCTTGCCCATTGCCTTCTAGGCAGCAGAGGACTACCATTCCCTCTTTTTCTATTCTGCTACATGGAGATAAGAAGCGCCAGATCATGAAAGTGTACTTTCAAAAAATATGATCAAAAGTAAAAGTTTATTTCCTTATTGCAAAGTGTTCTGTTCTTTGACTTTGAACTCTTGGTACAGGTCTCAGTCAGACACCTGAGGCACCTCTGTAAAAAGGTCATTATCAAAACTATATAATACCAGAATTTATCAGTTCTACTGCAATATAATCTTCTAGATAGAAATATTATATATGTGTATTTACTTCCTACAGCAGCTCAGTAATTTCTCTTCATTAGAAAGATGTGTAGTACTGTGGAGCACATATAGAAGTCTTTTGTGCTACGTAGCATGTGCAATATAAGCAAATCTGGGAGCTGCAGTCAGACAATGCAGGGTTTTTTGCAGTCAAAATGATTGTTGCCAGAGAAAAGGGGAACTCATCAGTCTGCATATTTGTGTATCAAGAATCAAAGATTATGGGGGATTGTTTTGGTGTTTTTTGAACACCATTTCAGAAGAAAATTGACCATTTTCATTCATATTAAAAAGACGGTGTCAGTAGTTTAAGAATTGGGTTTTTTTCTTAGCTGTGCTTTATACTTTAATCCAAGGTAAATTGTTTTCATATTAGCTGATCATGTGACTTTCTTTCTGTGACGCATTAAAATTTGTCAGCAGTGCTAAACTTGCTACATTAACCTAGAAGTGAAGAGCCACTTACAGACATGCAGTCTGTTACATTATCAGTGTTTGCTTCTTTGTGATTATGGTTAAATTCTTCCACCACCTGTCTCGCTAGCTCAAGGAAAGGTAATGGTGCCTTGTTTACAAAAACGTTAATATCTAGTTAATTTCTCATTAAAAAAACCCAGAAAAAGCAATTTAATTTTGTCTGTTAAAAATGAGTTCTAGCAATATGTGAAAAGTTTCCCAAAATTTCCTCTCAATTAAAAGAATTAATGGAGCTGAAAAAGAAGACAAAATATTTCTATAAGCTAAGACACGCATCTAACATTTACATGAAGAAAGGTTGTCCCTTTATCTTCAAGTAATATGCTAATGTAATGGCAATCAAAAGATAATAGATGCCACGATCATCATGAAAAAAATTTGGCCTATTACAGGCAATGGTATTTTTGCAGAATGGTTATTGTACAGATGCCTAATGCAGGCTAAAATATTTTACTGCGACCCCATTTGATAGATACAAAGACCACAATCCTTTAAGGATTAAACTTTATCCAGTTGCATCTCTTAACTTCATCCACAGGTAACCATGTGAACAAGATATTTAGTTTAAAAAAAAAAACCATAAATATACATTTCTGATTTTGCAAAGCTCCTCAGCATGGTCCCTCTGCACCATTTATGCTCCCTGAGACTGTCATTCAAGCTTTCTCACCCTGTAGGGTTTGGGTAGATTCATACCGTATTTCAAAAATTTGTTCACTAACTAAGTTTTCCTCAAGAATGTTGGGCCCCTCACCACAAGAACGACACATTGAGGGACAGGAGCGCTTCCAAAGAAGAGCAATGAAGTTGATGAAGTGCCTGGAGTGTCTAATGAGGAGTGACTGAGGGAGTAGGGGGCTCGGGAGACCTTATCACTCTCTACAACTACCTGAAAGCAGGTGGGCATCAGTCTCTTCTACCAGGCAGCCGGTGGGAGTACAAGTGGACATAATTTCAAACTGCGCCAGGGGAGGTTTAGGTTGGACATTAGAAGGAATTTCTTCACAGAAAGAGTGATTAGACATTGCAATGGCCTGCCCATGGAGGTGGTGCAGTCACCATCTCTTGAGGTGTTAAGAAAAGACTGGACACGGCACTTAGTGTCAGGGTCGAGTTGACATGGTGCTGTTTGGCAAAAGGTTGTAATCAATGATCTCAGAGGTCTTTTCCAAACTAATTGATTCTGTGATTCTGTATGGCAATTAGAAACATGGATTAGTGGTGGACTTGGCAGTGCTGGGTTAATGGTTGGACTCAATGGTCTTAAAGGTATTTTCCGACCTAAACTATTCTACGATCATATGTTTTTAAATCAATTAAACTAATCTAGAGGATATTTTATGATTCATCTTTGAATCATGGTAGAAAGTATCCGTATATTACAAGAGATTCAAATGGAAGTCTTCCATAAACACTATCCTGAATTCTCAAGAAACAGCTTTCAAAGTATTTTAGTATTCAAAACATTGTAGAAGTAGACTTTCTCTAGGCTGATTTTGTAACTGAGTTCCAGAAATTTCTAATAATATCTCAAGAGGAGTAAATGTAGTAAAAAATATAAACAGAGGAACCCTTCCACAGGCAGCAGGATGTGGGTTTGCCAAGAAATTTTATGCTAACATTAACCAAGTAAGTTTTGTCTGTTAGGATCTTCTACATCACTTAGTCCTGAATTAGCTACGGAAGGCAGTCACACTGCATGGTCCATTTAATGAATAAGTCAGATTCAGAAAAATACTCCTCACTTGAGTAAACACCTGTCAGTCCAGGTGAGCTAAAAAAAATACATAAATCAACAGATAATTTGTAGACAAAATATAAACCATTGCATAACTTACACTGAATTATAAACTTATTGTATGCTTAATGATATAAGCCTGCAAAATACATTCCCCATTATAGCCCTAATATTTTATTTCTTGTCTATTGCTTCCTTTAGAGCAGACTTCTATAAAGAACCTAAACAGATTAGGGTGGCAGGATGATTTGTACACTTTTATATACTTGAGTATTTCCTGTAGGACTAATGCTGTGAAGTATCACAGGAAAGCAAAGAGCAGACGTGACATATGAAAGCATGTCGAACTTTTGGGAAGAGTTTTGTCAAAAAACATACCTCTTGGGTAGTGAGATTATTCCTTTATTAGGATTGAATCTTTATGACTTTACAGATGCGGAACTGGCCTTCTTTTTTAGTGTAGGTGATTTTACAGGCTCCACATGCAGAAGCTCATGCTCTACCATTCAACAGTTCATCTCTAGGGCAGAAAAAAGAGACTAGTTCCTTTCTGTTGCAAGGAATAGAACCATAGGTACTGGATGATGTATGGGCAGTATAAAATTTATCCTTTGGAATGACCCAAAACCATCTGGATATCTGCATTAATCAAAGCATGCAGAAAGGTATTACTCTCCATCTGTGCAAAACAGCTCAGCTTCAAAGAACTGTATGACTTCCCTGCACCCTGCTTCCCCCATCCTTTGCTCTCCTGCACTTCTCCTTTCTTTGCACTTTAAATAGCGACAGAACAACTGAGTCCTGCAGGTACTGAGGAGATCAGGCAGCCTTTCTGAAGTGACAGCTCGCACAGCCCTGCTCAGCAGGTACCCTTACTACAGACTCCCATGTTCCTAACACATCTCCTGGCTCTGAGACTTGCTCATTCAGACATAGCCAAAATCCCATCTTTGTTACTGCCACTAGAGGGATCTGTGCAGTTGTCTCCTGTTCTTCTCCTCCCTTGCCTCAAACTTGGAGGAAGGCCAGAGCAAGCTTACCTGAGTACTGGTTTAAAAATTTCTTTTTTTTGTTTGTTTTCTTTTTTTGTTTGTGTTATTCCTTCTTAAGTCTGATAACACAGTGTGAATTATTTATAATTTTGTTTCCTGTTAACTTTAAAACATTAGCGCTAAATGATACTTATTCATCAGTTATTAAATCTTAATTTGTGCCTGTGGCACCCAGGGTTCCCATCCAAACAGAAGCCAGGATTACCTATACTCTGAGGTCAAACAGAATTGCAAATTCTTGCCATAACTTTGGTCTCATCATTACCAAATTACCTCTTAGTTGATTAAGTATAGAACTGAAAAAAATAATCATATATTTCTATCTATGAGCAAATGGGATAAAAATTACTTTTTCAAATCGACATCCTGGGGGAAAAAAACCAGAAGATAGCTCTTCATATATGATGGGAAAGGATGAGTGGTTTATACACAGTGGCTGTGAAAAGTAGATCTTGGTATTTTTATACTTATTATGCCACAAGATGTGCAGTTCAAGTCAGGGGCTTTTTAGTTTTTAAAAAAGAATATTTAAATATTCATTTTTGATATATGATTGAAAGGGGGTTTTATAGTTTTGGTTTTTTCTAGCTGGTTAACAAATTAAACAGAGGAGAGGGTTAAAAATTGAAAAATGATAAAAATGTTTTTGAAGTTGTCGGAGAATACTTCAGCTATCACTGCTGCAGTGGGAACATTGTTTGAGAGAGCTGGTAAGAGCAGAAAAACTTCAACATTTCCTTGTTTGAAACTTCTTGTAGGTCAATAGTGACTGAAAATAATTACATTGGATTGCAGGCTCAGTCCAGTTCTTAGTGGACAAGTGTCCATGTCACAAAATCCACCATTGCAATTGGCAATAGTTGGCAGGCTCAGCAGAGAAATCAAGGATTGAATGGGCATGGAAATTAAACTATTCTCCTGCCCCTAATTGTGGTCCTTTCAAGTCATCGTTGAGGAACATTGTTTGGGAAAAGTCGCACAGCTGTTGGCAATGCTGAACATGCCCTGTGGATAAACATTGAATTTCCATCTCCAAGGTCTTAATCTGGCACATTTTGTAGCCTTAGAAGTCACACTGGGGTGGGGGAGCTGGGGGGAAGACACTTTTTTTTTTCCCTGTTATAGAAGTAATATTTTCTTAAAAAAAATAAAACCTACTATTGAAACGAAGAATACAGTCCTTCTTCCAAAATACTAATCTGTATTCATACATTTTAATTCAAACAATAGAGGTATGGTGGGGTTTATTTTTTTAATGAATCCAATCTTATTATTTTTGTTCACTGTGTATTTTGATATAGAAGTGTTCATGTTGTTTAAGTGGATTACCTAAGTAACCTTCTTTAGATACAGCACTGGTGGCCTAATCAATATGCTAAGACCACTTGTGCCCAAGGACAGGGCGGGAGCCGTGGGACAATATGGTAATCAGACAACCATTGGTTTCTCATGGATTTCAATGGGAACTTCTGCTTAACATCTTATAATAAAAATTTTTTTAGTCTAATTCTAATTGGAACTGGACATAAAAACCCAAAAACTGTGAGGACTATCAGCTTGTTTTCCCTTCCATAGAAACAATAATATTTGTCTACCGTATTTCAAAATGGGTTTATAGGTAAATAAAATATGTCAGCTTCCTGCACACTCAACAACTTCAGTAGTTTCTACTCTTTTGAGGGGAGGACTGACGACTTTTGATTTTCTTTTCAGAGAAGGGCAAGAGGCAAATAGTACGGCTTTTCTTAATACTGGCCTATTTTAGTGGATTTCAGCTTAGGTAACTAGCCTTCTGGAATGATTTTTCGGATGAATCTCGATGGCAGACACCTCTCTAAAGAAATTACCTAAAAGACTCTCTTTTACCAGGTACCTCAGCTTTATGTATTGTGGCACTGTACCCCCTCTTCCCTCTCCACGTGGTCTCCCCCCTTCCCCCGCCCCTAGTCCTAACCACTCCCTTGGGTCTCTCTCATTGGTCTTATTACCCCAACTCCGCCCATGTACCGCCCCTATGCTCTGAGACCATTTGTCCATGTGCTCTCCCCATCCCCCTGGTACCCAGATAAACTCAGGCTCCAGGCCATGTGACAGCCTCTCTGTCTCTGGGACCAGCCTGCCAACATCTCCTCTCCTCTGCCTTTGGGGGCCAGCACATGTGCTGGCTCTAGGCTTTTGGGAGACAGCATGGAATAAAGACCTTTGCAGTCCATGCAGAGAGCCTTCTCACCTCCTTTGCTATCACTGAGTTGCAAGCTAACAGCTAGCTGGAGCGAGAATGCGGGGCCGTCCAGGATGGACTACAGGAGGGCACAGAATCTCTGCCCTGCCCTAAGAAGTCCCTGCTGTGCTCCCAAGGAAGGTTGCAGCTGCTAAGCAAGACCAAGCAATGCAACAATGTATGATTAATATTTTAGTGATGGTTAGTATCAGACAATTTAGGTAACAGTGGTCGAGATCAAGAAGCAAATATTCCATGGTTGTTTGGGCTGGTTTGCAATTTTTTCAATGCTGTTTAAAAGCCAATAAGCACGCAGGTTATTGCTGTACCCTTGGCGATAGTAAGCATACACTCACTGCTCTGCTCTGGAAGTATTTTGCGGTTTTTGTGTGATTATTTATTGGGCATGTGAGGCCATACTTGTTCTAATGTTTTGTTCATATATAACAGAATAATTACATTTCTAATCTGCTTCTTTTACAGAGACAATAATACATAAGAAATTGGCAAGTGACTTGTTAGTGGAACCAACTACTTATTGAAAACAAGTTTGTCAGCACTTGTGACATAGAAGCCTGAAGCAAAACACTGAATGGAAATATAATGTTAAAGGTTAAGAAAATAGCTCTACTACAGTTGAAAAAAGGCTGAAGAGTTGTGCCTTTGTTTTTCAGATCACAGTTCTTCCTTATCTTCCTAAACCCTCTATTTAGCTCAAACATGAACATGAATATAATTTTGTTTTTCTTTATATGGAATAAAAATGTAGATGTAGATGGCTTTGGGTAATTTTTAGGTCTTTGTTCTGTTGTCATTATTGCTCAAAGTTTATATCAGCTGGCAATAAAGTTTAAAAATTGTTTAAATTGCCATATTCTTCTTGAAGGAGAACTAATTGGAAGGTTGAAAAGTTTAAAAGTTCTGTAGGAGAAAGAGAGTTATCTCAAAAGTTTGGTAACAGAAGAGAAATTTCTTACACAATTTTATCTGTATGGTAATGATTGAATAGGGTGCTAAGCTGACAGTACAAACACAGGTCTTTGTGGGCCCAAATATGCACTACAAAATGCTGTTCTCAAACTTGGTCCTAATCAGCACCTTTCATAAATGGCCCTCCCCTGCACTTCTCTTTTTCAACCGCTCTTTCTCATCAATTCTTTTTTTGGTGTCCACTTGACTATATCTGATATTTTTGTTCAGTAATGAGATGAACATTTTACCATATTCGAAGTTCTATACTTTATTGTCCTCTTGTACTCCATTTGAAAAACAGGAGATTAATTAACAGACCCCTGCTTGTTTGTCACTTTTCTTTTATCTGATGATACTTTGAGAATCTTCTCTGCATGCAATCAAATTTCTGAAATACTCATTAAAGCAGAGCTCTGCCTCCATCCAAAGAGATATTTCAGTGAAACTCCTCAGTGAGATGAGATTAGTACTTGCTAAGGTTTTAGGATAGAAATTAACATTTCTTTTCTGATTCTAATTTTGTAGAGTCATGTATTTATTTGGAATACCAACAAAATGAATTGTATATTCCTTTCATTTGATCTTTTTGCAAGAGCAGTTGAATTTTATGCATGGTACTCCACACACATTGGATGCCACCCATTTGTGATTTTTTTTCCTCCCAAATATAGTAGGAACTGCTGCATCTCAACAATTTCTATGCACTTTGTATCTCAGAAGATTGGTGATTCTCTATAGCACCATGAAGTTATTGCTGGCAAATGATGGCAATTTAATTTGTAACCTATAAACACATATATTGCACAGTGTAAGTGCAATACGTCTTACGTCTTTTTAAACATTTGCTGCTCTGAGCAACAAACATATTAATACTGTTGTTGCTTCCCTTATATTTCTTTTTCTGTCATCTATTAATAGTCATGTCCATTTAGACAGACTTATTCATGATTTCAGTAATATAAAATAAAATGGTCATGAAATACAATAAAAATGGGTGAAAATAAATGTTGTGGTTTCCATGGTTCACTCTAAGAATAATAAGAAAACTTAATGATGGGATTTGCTAAGGAAGATAGAAATTGAAGTGCGAATCAATTGTGAGATGTTAATAGAAATTCGGCACCTAAATTCATTGAATATTCCTAATTTAGTTTGGAAAGTTTTGGGGTAACATTTCAAATCAGTTCACGAAGAAATTGTAAATACTACATTATAAAAAATTTTTTCTCTCCACAAAACAAATCTATATTTGCTGATATAATTTACATCTATTTTATAGAATCACTCTTTATTTGTTACTGTCTATCTATTAAAAAAGATGTTAAATCTTTGATTAAAAAAATCAATATTCAAAATATGTTGATGGTGATATCTACCAGCTTCTTATGGTTATTGACCAGCATAATAGACAAGATGCTTGCAGTCTCCGAAATGAAAGAGGAGTGTATGCCCAACATAACACCAGATTGCACAAAGGATATATAAACACCAAAGCACCCAATGAATCTGAAAAAAGCCAATTTTGTTTATAGTCCTATCATTCAAAGGTTAAAACATTGAAATTATGTATGGCAGACAAGTTCTTTGCAAAGTGGAGGATGTTTTCTGTTATGATCATTCTCATTTCTTTGCGTAACTTCCTAAAGTTTTTGCTTTATAATACAGTTTCATATTTGACTTCTTCAGACTTGGCAACTTCCGTCAAAAATCAGAAAAGCCACTGACTTTGTCAACAAGACATTTTGAAGGCACTTGCATAATTAGAAGACAGTGTCAACAAAACTAGACTAGTGAAGAACAGTGGTAGGGAACTTGTATATGTTTAAGATTCCTGAATCTTGGTCCCGTGGATTGACCGAGTGTATTGACACCATGACAACCATTATATAGTCCTCTGCGTTATTTTTGAATACCTCAGATGTCATGCATGCTACCATGAGGTTAGTCAACTGCCTATTGTTGTGAACATCAACTTTTCAGCATCATTTACTCTGCAGCTTCCTTGATGGAGTTTCTGCAGACTATGATGATTTGCAGCTTCACTGTGATGTTTATGGGCTCAATAAAGAAAAGGTTCTAAAAAGATTATGGGCACTGAAAAAGGAAATACAACCTTTTCTCCAGGAGCACAGAGCAGAACAGACTAAACATTTCTGGAATTTCTTGCCTGCCACAAAAAGATGATGATTCCCCATAGACATTCTTACTTATTTTATACCCTCAACAAAAGTCTTTGGGGCTTGAATAAAAATTTCGGATATATAACAAGCCATCTTCTCTTTACACAAGAAGTTTGATGCTTTATGGCAAGATCTTGGAAGACAGGGAATGTCTTATTTTCAAACTTTAAAGAGCAGCAAGACATAGAACTAGCTGATATTTAGGCCTGGCTTTCACTGGAGATATTAGTGAGCTAATGCAGATTTCAGATGTTCCTTTACTCTGCACATGAGCTCTTCATAATACATGCCTGGTGTTAGCTGCAACTGGAAAGACAGATCAGGGGAGGACTTAAAAACTTATCCTGCTGCAGATGCAGTTGCTGTCAGGTGACTTGGAATTTAAATTGCAGTTACTTGTAGCAGTCTGACTATGTACTCTTGCACCTAACTTTCAAGTCTTTATATATTTTACTGAAAAATAACCTGACTTTATATAGCTTTGTTTGATTTAATTAGTCAAAGTAGTTATGGGAAACTACAATAGCTAGATTTATGCCTCCTGCACAATGCCTCCTGCATTTGTGCCTCCTGCACATCCACAGTTGTGTTAGTCTCTTCCTTTGTGCTGCATTTATAATACGTAGTGACATGGAATAAGGAAATCTCAGTTTCAACCTTCCATTTCACAATGATTGGGAAAAGGGAAAAATGCCTTTAATTTTGAACTGCGTTGCTGTAGTATATTTTTGAGATAAGTGAAAAACAAATGTGTTTCTGCAGAATCCGTTTTCTGTATATGGTCATATTTAAATGGATCAGGTTATTCATAAGATTTTTGGCAAAGTTACAATGAGTTTCCTAAGCTGTGATGTGACTTGAATAGCTGGCACACTCCTGAAGGGTGTATGGACATTTTCGCAAAAAAGTCATGAGTATATTAAAGGTTTTAAGTGCAAGGCTCTCAGTTATCTCTATCTTCTTGATTCAGATGTAGCAGAGGCAGCTAGAGGAAAGGTGATGGGATCAAGATATCCCTTGCCCCAAAAACTCCTACCTGCTGAGTCTGTCAGCACAGTATAAATACACACAGTTGGAGAAAGATCTTGGGAATCTGTGTGAACAGAAGTGCTTTAAATCAGCCTCTGCAGTCTGAAGAGCTGCTGTGCTTTCCATTCTCACTTAGATCCAAAGATAAAGGCCCAAGACATTCCTGTTTTTGCAATCCTTCAGCTTCCAGGGGCTGCTCTCTCAATCCACGAGTCAAAAAGCAGGCGCACCTACAAAATTTCTGACAGACCACTAGAAGCAGCAGCTGCCTGGGACTGTCACCTCTGTTATAAACTAGTTCTTAGCACTTACTTTAAGACTCATTATTTTCTTTTGCAGTTGCAAAGTGGCAAGAGTTTTATGTACCAGAGTTAGCAGAAACAGATGTTATTGATGTACTATGGGTGATACACTTTGAACCACAGGTTTTTAATCCATTTAACCAAAATTATATTAAAACTATACTGATGCTCCTCACTTGTTTTTTCCTCAGACTCAAGATTTTGGCAAGTTCTTCCAATCTTTCTTTGAAAGTGATGTTTTTGATTTTTTACTTCTTTAATACTCAATATTATTTCATTATCATATTGCTTCTAGTATCGTGTTGTCACTCAGATGAACTCTATGCTCATAAGTGAGTTAAACTTATGAAACCATTAAGGTATTTTCTAAAAACCGTCCTTACAGTATTATCATCAATCTGCAGCCTCAATTCCCTTTTTTCATTGCATTTTTATCATTATTTTAAAAAAAAGTTCTTTACATGTATTTCCAGATCAGGAGACTGCATTGTCATGTGGTGTCGATGTACATGACACTTATCAAAGAAGATGTCCTTTAGCAAAATGCTACATCATAGCTTTGTATCGTGGCACAGTGATGCAAGGCCGTAGGAGCCAGGAAAATGTCAGACTTGTCATGCTGTTTCTGGTTTATGCAGTTCTAATGTTTGTTTAAACCGTAAGGTTTAATCTAGTGTCAGCGACTGCAGAAGGATGCACTTAATTGGCATCCTAGAAAGACGACGTGCACATTTTAAGTAGGATGATTGCTGGGGAGCACATTCCCAGCAGTACATATCAATTACTCTGGATAAGAGGCACACCTACTTGGTTGAACTGACGTGTCTGTTGCTGTTTGGGGCATCGCTTCTCCAGGGCTGTTCACAGGCTGGTTTGCACATGCCTGCTGGTGAGAGAAAAGGTAGCAACAGGGGAACTCCGGGTGTGCGTGCTGCCAGACATGCTCTTTGGGAGCATTTCTACTTGCTAACGAGCATTTGGTGGCAGATTTCCGCGGGAGGAGTTCCTATGGAAACAAAACGGATATTTGGTCTCTCCAGCTTGCTCATTCAGTTTGCATTAAGTTCAAGTGGTTTAAACTTAAACTCTTAATAATGCCAGCCCCTATCTCTAAATCTACTCATAGTAGATTATGGGCGTGAAACAATATTCTTGTAAATTCGTATTATCTTTGTTATTTTGCAAGGTACAACCACTTGTTTCCTTGGTGCTTCATTCTGAGAACTAATTCAGTCCTATTCATTAATTTGTTGCTTTTAAATATTCTGATAATTAACTTCATAGAAAAAAAAATGTATCCAGGATTGTAGCCACCTATTAATTTCAGCAATGACTGGATAGAAAAATTAATTTTTCTGCCATCACACAATAAGTATTAAATATGAATCTTCTTTCTTAACTTGAGGTATTCAGAATGCAGAGTCCAAATCCAAAAAAAATAAATAGCCAGTTATCAATTAAATATAGTGAGGGCCAGAAGCAAGATCTTTTGTTTGCTTGTTTATTTAGGAGGTTAAGGAAAAGATTAGAATACCTTGTAAGTAACAACAATAAAGAATGGTAGAGATAATAATTTGCCCTATATTGTATATGTATGGTGTCTAATTACATAGTTACTTTTGATATATCATTTATTAATATTAATAAAGTAATTATTTGAAGTAATGTGTGTCGCATTGTGATAACCTAATCCTTTGTTCCACAGATGTTTCTGTTAAGTGTCAGCAGGTCAGTTCAAATCACATGATATTAATATGATATACAGCAAGTGCTTTTCAAAGCAAGGATAAAAAATGTTAGAAAAATAATTGTTGCTTACTTTGTCCTTTCATTTACTTAAGCTTAACAGATTGAAGAAGCATGTCAGGTTTTTTTTTGAGATTTTTTTTCCCAGGAAGATTGAATGTGAATCTAGCATGCAGATGGCATGTAATTGCATTTCCTGCATTGTTACTATATGGGTTTCATTACTTTTTCACAGCAATGCACTGAGATTTAATCACCCAAGGCTAGCATTTGCTGGTAAGATGTGTGTATCTAGCGGTCTTGCTCAACGGTCAGGGAGCTTACCCCTTGCCTCACGCACCTCTTCCATTATTGCTGTACCATATGTTCTTTACAAATCCAAACAGAAGAATCATAAGCACTAAATTTACCTGGGACTAAGCTGAAGTATTCCAGACAGTTACAAAAAACCACAGCAGTACTTCTCTTGCCGTCTCACCTCAGGCGATTTCTTTTGCCTCTGTGTTTTGCCCAAGAAAAGTAGTTATCAAAATGAACTTCTAGAGTGCAAATTAGGGTTATCCCTTTTTTAGGAACGTACTTGCTCATTCTGACTGCTTGTGAAACGAGCTATGAAATTTGCTTCATCTCCCCTGATGTTTACACAGGCGAGAAAGATTTTCCCACACTTGTGTGTATCTATGATTTAACTACAAATGACATTGTACTTCTCCAACATTAACCCCTTAATCTAGTACATTTCTACAAATAACCACCTGTAGTCAATTCTTTTTTCATAAGCCTTATCTGTTGTTACAGTATATAATCTGTGAGAATGCCCTAATTTTTATCATTCTCTAAGCCTGTCATCATGGCTGAGACAAGGCTTATCCCTCTGAGCAGATGAGATTAGTAGATCATGTTGAAATCAGAAGAGGGATTATAATGCTTGTAATACACTGAGTCAAATTAAATGCATTTTGTTTGTACATCAGAAGATCTTGTTGCTAAGGCTTTGGTGTCTTCTGCTGACTATAAATTGCCAATAAAACATATGAAGGATGGGTATGGGAATGAAAAGTCAAGCAAAAAGCAGAAACAAATAAAAAATATTTGGTTTATTTATCCTGGTAGACTAAAGGCTTAACTGTTCTGATGTCACCACCAACAACAGGGTTTTCACCAAAGACACTTGGTGATCTACATTGCAAGTCATTACCTCCAATTTATCTTTGGCCAACTCTAAGGACATCTTTTCTTCTGAGCAACTTCTTGCCTCTTTGTATTTATCCTTTATTAGTTATTTTTTAGGCAGGTTACCTTTGCCCTGACTGTTTTGTCAGTATGCAGCATAAACACATGGTATTTTTGGGATGTGATGCATAAGAAAGGAGATGCATATACATCAGAATATATCTATCATCTGTATATCAGAAATAAAGCCATAAAATTATGAATCAGCAGGTCAAGTAATTCCTTCTGCTACCCCACCTGGTGCTTCTGTCATACCAGGGTGATACAACAACTATAGCTATTCTTAGAGAACAGAATTTACATGGACGCACACTTCCCAGTAATTGCCAACGTTTTTAAATTTGATTCCTCTGCATGAACATTCAAAAGCTGGGATATTTATCTCAGCCTTCTCTGGATTTTCTGAAACACATGATTCAAAATATTGAGATGAAAATATCAAGCGAACAAGATTACTTATTATTATTTCTAGCACTTCTTTTTCCAAGTCCCATTCACAAATTTGAAAGTAAAAAGTATTGTCAAAAACCATGAGGAAAACTGAATGTAAGGATTAGGTGGGAAGTTTGCTGAAATGTCTTCTCTTTTTAGCCTTGGAGTACAAGAATAGTCTGTTATTTGGCTTCTAGGTAGAGACAAGATCTAATTCAGTGGAAATATACCCAATTGCATCAAATGTCACAAGGAAATTGTCATTATGCTTGTAATAACTAATGACGATAAAACTAAGCTTTTGACATCAATGGCAGGAAGCAATGCCTAAATTAAAGGAGTTGAGGTTTCTCCCAAGTTTAGAAATCCTTGTGTTTTGGTAGGTTCTGGTGGAATGCAATCCCCTGCATGCCTGCTGTAAACAAAGGGTCTTAATTATCTGAATCTCTTGGAGCCTATAATACAATCCTTGTGGAGCTGTATTAAATATGTGAGAGCTATGAGATTTCTACATAAAGTAGCTTATAGACAGCTTTGACCACACAGGTTTGCTTTCATCTCCAAGCTATTTTCCATATGTGTGTTAGGCTGAGCTCTTGCCCTTCCACCAGCATAACCCTCCTTTCAGAGTGCTTGCATTTTTAAATATTTATTTGTGATAACTCAAAATCAGTAACAATACTTGAGCTTGATGAGAGATTTTCCTTCCAGAAACTGTCCTCTTAGGCCTTTGAAAAAGTAATGTGCCTTATATATCTCAAGCAGAAGTAGGGAACCTCCTAAGAGTGTGACTGAGTAATAGTTTGCTTAAATAAAAATATGGACTTTAGCACTAGGCCATCTTCAATTTTGTAAAATTTTTGGCTATATATCATTCTACTCAGAATCCCTGAGCAACAGTATTGCACTATATCATACCATTTCAGGACTATTCCTCTAAGAAGACCTGTTTTTGCTACAGTCTGTGAGAAGTACTATGCAACACCTCAGGATTTACTTGACATGAAAAATTAGGGTTTCATTAGAATTTCTGAGAGCTAGGAGAGAAGGATAATATACAGCAAAATTGCGAATTAATTGTAAGTTTTCAAAATTTTCTGGTAATATAATTATACAGGTGTTTCTTTAGATATTTTTCAAGATACAGCAAATATATATCCTTCAATAAACCCTGAAAGAACGAAGTAAGCATTTAACTTCACACATAGTGAATAAACTTGTAGACTTTTAGACAGATTTTCTTTGTTTCAGCCTGAGAGGTTTGCCAGATATTGCAGATTATTTTATTTTTTCAGCTGGAGGCAGAATTGTTGATGCTTCAGGTATCTGTTCTGCTGCGGTGGTGCTCCTCTACTTAGAACAGGCATGACAGGAATCACACAGAAGGAGCGAGTTCATAGTGCTGAGATTAACCTCTGCTACCACTCCTCTTCCTGAGGAGCATTTTTTCTGTTTCCAATTTCTTGTTCACTGCTGCTACTCTGTTCATACCTCTCAGTGAACTTTGCTTTAGCCTTCTGGTTTTTGGCATACTTGTTTCTCCTCTCCTTTATCCCCCACCTCCTCCCCTTCACAGGCATCACTAGGCCTTGAATTTTAGGGCTTGAAAAACCAAAAGGAAATATGCATTTTTAACTTATCATATTAAGTGGTGTTTTGCTTTATATTAAAATTCCTTCCTGCATTAAGTGGAGACAAAGACAGAAAGATGGGATTCAAGGTTTTGATAATTGAAAATGGTAAGACTGCTAAACTCTTGGTGACTGGAAAAATAAGATGTGTATTTCCTTACCCGTTTCCCACCCCACCAAATATATGCACCTCCTACCCTTCAAACTGTTTTTCATTGCTGTCCATATATGTGTGCTGTGCTCTTTCAAAGACCATAAAAAAGATTTCCATCATTAATCTGCAGAGGGTTTACCAGCTTTGGCTGTTTATTCCATCTTTTGGAAGTTTATGCAATAAAAGGGTTCCTATAAATTGCACGATATGGGTCAATATTAAAAGATAGGTGAAAATAAATTTATATTAGTCCAGGCATTTATATGAATATGCAGTGACCTCTTTGGTTTCATTAGTTCAAATACAGAAATGCCAAGGGTATAAATCCTTACATTTCAACACAAGCATGGTTCATTACTGGAGGTCAAGATGATTATTTCCTCCATAATGTTGTTATGTTATGTATATGTATGCAGTTAAGTACAGCTAAGTTAGTCATAGAAAGATATATTTTACTCATACATAAGATACCAGACACTGGAATTTACTTCTATATATGCATGTGTGTGTATATTTTTTTTTCAAGTGCTAATTTCTGTCATTTGATAATTTTTAGTGCCTTCCCAATTCACTTCCCCAATACATAATTCAAACATGCCTGTCAAATATTTGGAAGAATCATGAAACTGTACTGCAGAATGCCAGAATTTGGCTAGAACAAAGATTACTAAATAGTTTGGTTACTGCCATGAAGAGGAAGACAGCATGCTAAAAGAAAAGTACCAGGTTAGCCTGGATGGAAGGTCACAGATAAAATGCATAGAGACAATGCGGATGTGACATTTCTCCTAAACATTTTCTGTAGTACCTGGCTGTGAATATACTGTGTTTTTAGTCTTGGGGAGGGAGTGATATACAAGTGTCTAGTGGAATGACCAATGGTGAAAGCAGATAAAATCAAATGACAATACAATTTGATATGGAAAAAAACTAAATCATAAACAAAAACATTTCTGTCAGTAAATTGCCTTTAGCAAACCTGCTGGCTGTAGCTACTCAAACATGGCCACTAAAGGGATGTCTGCAAAGGTTTTATGTAACTCCAAAGAGTAAAAATACTCATTTTCCTCATCCTCAGCAGTCTTTCCATAAATAGTCTTATAACTTTCTTAGGGAGTGAGGTACAAATAAAAAAAAATTAAAGCTGAGTTCAGCATCTTCCAAAAAAATTTTTAAAAGTAGTGCTTCTGCTTAAGGAAAGGAAATGAAAATGAAAATAAACCAGTTTACAAACTGCGCTTGGTCCAACATCACTCACCTCAACAGCTACAGCTATGCTAAAGCATCCATCACTGTAATTTCTTTTAGCATGCATTGCTTTCAGTCCTGCTGTCAAGCCTCCAGTTTGCTGATGACATTTTCCCTTTGCAGTGATGGGCATTTTGAATATGCAGAAACAGCAGTAATAAAGTGTAGTATGGATTTTAAGGATATTAGTCCAAAGCAGCCATCAATAATTTCTCATCGGACAGAGGTGATAATTGAGGTAAGCTGTATAACTTGAAGATTTCAGTTTGGTTAAAATCGCCCTATTAGCTGCTTAATAGTGTTATTAGTCAAATAAATTAGGCTAGGATGTTCCAAATAACCTTGGCACTGTGTATATTAAGTATGCTCAGTCTTGTACTGCATCCACTCTAACAGTGCAATACCAGGAGAGACGCTTGTCATATTGCATACTGTTCTGAATGTGCTTGCTTTTGGGCAACAAAACATTACAGATTTCAAATAACAGAGCATAAATCTGTTTTCAGATAAACAAATGACAACAAATCTGGTGGTAATTTATGGTACAAATGTTAGGGAGTATCAGTGACTTTTTTTTATGTTTTCACTTAGAGCTATAATGACACAGCCTTCTCCTAGCTTGCAATCTTGCCAAACTGCTCAATTCATGCTCTCCATATCAATATGTTTCTAATGCACAAAGCACTATATCAGTGTTGTTCAAGTTTAGGAACAGATTTTACACATGGTCACCAACCACTTAAAAGTGTAAACAAAAACATGACCCTAGAGGAAGGCAGATGGTCCTAAGCACTGATTCTATTTGTGCTGAAATCAGTGATAAAAATCTATTATTTTATGATCTCTCACCACCACGTGCTTAGTAGCTCACAAGAGACACATTCAGCACTATTCAGTATCTGACCTGGTATCTTAATACTCTAGGGACAATCCAACACTAAAAATGTATATACTTAATAATTAAATTTAGGTTTTTTTTAAAAAGCACATTTTGACTGTTTCCCCCTCCCTTAAAAAAGGCACTCCACCATAATAATAACTTTTGGAAGTGGTGGGCAACACAGGAAAAGGAAGATTTTAATGCAAAATATAAAAACAAAATAGAAAACCGAACACACATGGGGGAAATGAATGCTCGTATCTGATATTAAAAAGGATCTCTATGCTAACTATACAAAGAATAAACATGTGTGCTTCCTTCTTAAGCATTATTAAAAGTATTTCTTTACAGATAAAAGAAGGAAAATTATATTTTACATCTTAGTTTCATATCATGTAGCCCAGTAAAAAAATCCATACAATATAGATTGCTAGATTTCATTTGTATATTTGCATAACCCAGTTACAATGGCAGTATTTTTCTTCCAGCCTTTACTTAATGATGGCTACACAAGCACTTTGAATTTAAAACTCTCTACTGTATGTAAAGTGAGGTACATGCTTTTACCGCTTGTCAAAACAATCCTGAAATCCCATTTTCCTTTAATAAAGTATAGTTTTGTCCTCCAGAGGTATGCTTGAATAAGATGTCATAGTCTGTTTTTGTTCAGGATTGCACCCTGCTGATGTTCTTAGGCAGCAAGAAAATTACCTTATTGAAACATATTGCTGGTAGTGACTATGGTGCCAAATTTTGCATTGGTATTACACACATGACATATTCAGAGACCTTTGAGTAAGACCATGAATATCAAGTGATTGAAAAGATTATACAGGTTTTTTTCTTTGGGTATAAAAGGTTGTGGTTCTGGATGAGTGTCTTTCAGATCAATATAATTATGTCATAAAAAGATGTAACAAAATAGTTACTTTGCAGGCGTTCACACTTGCCTGATTTCATACTGATTTTATTCTGAGCAGAATTATTTTCCTTGCATCAGTTGCACAGTTGTTATTTTAGAGGACTGGGGGTTGTTTTCAAGATAGTTGCATAATTTCAGGCCCTCTGCTAGATGTGAGCATCCAGATAGGCAACGGACTATTTATAAGATTTTCTTTTCTAGAAAAAAGATACAAAACCTTAAATTACTATGATGGAGGTACATAGCTAAATATTCAGACACACACACACAATGTATATATGTGTGCACCCAAATTCATATGTGCCTGTATACACAATAGAATGAATATACTCTTTATGAATCACATATAAACATTTTAAGAGTGCATATGTTAGTACTAAAATGAGGTGGTATAGAGGTCTAGTTCACTTTGGGTAAAAATCCCTGAATTTCTGGCTGTAGCAGGTGTTTGGAAGCTGCAAGCAGTGTGATAATATTAAAAATTCATGATATGTGGGTTAAAAATGTTATTTGAATGTTGTATTTTTCCCTTAGACAAATTTAGTTATGCATGTGCTAGTTTTGAGACCCTACAGACTGATAACTCACTGCCAAAAATCATCAGAGGCAACAATTTGGCTGGCCTGCTTGGCAAAATGCTGCCATTCTAGGAAGCAAAGTTATGATAGTAACTCCTGCTGGTCACTGGAGTGGCATCAGAGAGAGAAAGCTATGATTTGAGAAAGGGGAATTAGAAATTTTAGGGGAATTTAGAAAAAGTTGAAAATAAAATTGATAAAGCTGCAGCTATTTGCAGATAAAGGATAAGGCACTGTCCAGAGTGGTTGCCATTAACATTTCACGTGCTAGAGAATCAAATAAAGTTATCAAGAATGCCTGTTTTTTCCACTAGCTTCATTTCTTTTTAAAGAGTCAATCTCTTGACAAGCAATCCCTGCTAACACCACAATGAAACTATTCCACAAAACACTCATCTAAGCCTGCATTTATGAAGAGATGGGTGGCTGCCGATAATCCTACTTTGGGCTGCTCCAAAATTTAGGAAAGGGGTTTGAAACAGAATCCAGAATTTACCAAAGGGCTCATTGTGGCTTTGGATCAGGGTTAAGCACCTGCTAGAACTTGTCTGATAGCTAAACCCAGACTGTCATCTCAGATATGTGATCTGGATCAGTCTCTGACAGCTACTGAAGATGCTCTGGGTCACTGTTCCCTAGCAGCTTTCCAACAAGAGCAGGGCATGCAATACACCCAGGGCATACAAGTATAAAACCTTCATCTGGATAAACAGGATTTTATGAAATGCTTTTCCATGAATGTGTACAAACTTGACTCAATGCTCCAGGAAATTCTTTCCATAGCTTTGTTGCTCTGTGCAGGCTGTAGTGCCAGGAGAAAGGACGAGTTAACCTTTGAATTTTTGTGAGAATTAGAACACTGCCAATAATCTCTGTGGCATGGCTTTCCAGGTTTGCCCCGCTGAACAGTTGCATTTATTCGCACTACATTAGTTTGCATTTCAAAGCACTAAATCATACTGAATTTACAGAACAAGGAAAGGCCTCACTTCCTTATTCATTGCATAACACAGATATCCTCAAGAGACTTAGCAGACACAAAAGGTTAAGATTCAGATTTAGAGTGGGGTAGAAAGATTAACTCTAGTTTAACATGGCCTCTCTAAAGGTATGTCGTTTTAGAGCCACAGCTTTCCATTTAGTGAAATCCATTTTTCATGCTTTGTAGTATTTTACTTTAAAACCACATAGTTGCATTCACTTGCAATTTCTATGCTGATCGTCACTCTTTTATTTAGACTACCTATTTACACCAAGCATCCTCTAGCTACCTTCTATGTCTCCTTTGTATCTGAATTCTGAAGAGGAAAACTGTATACTAATGTATGTAGCGTGGGAAAGAAACATGATGAATTTGTGCAGTGCGGTGATCCTTTGGGAATCACAGAGATGTGGTGGGTTGGCTCCCATGACTGGAGTGTTGCAATGGGGAGCATACAGGCTCCTGAGGAAGGACAGGATTCAGGATGGGAAGATGGGAAGGCCAGGGTAGGTCAGCCTTCGAGCAGTGTGGTCTAGTGGAAAGTTTCCGTGCTCCTGTCAGGGTTGGAATTGGATAAGCTTTAAAGTCCCTTCCAGCCCAAACTATTTTGCAAGGAGAACAAATCTTCCTTTAGGTGAGAGAGGTGCTGGAGTGAAGCTCTGTGTGGGGATGGAAGACAACAGAGAGTCGTGATTAAAGATTTTTGAAGACTTCTCCACGTCCATTATTGGGGTGAGTCTGCAGGTCAGATGCATCAAAACCTGCCCTTGCTTGGTCCTGCTGTCTATGAGCCTTCTCATTTAGAATCTTGCAGATAGGCACATTGCTTATTTCTTTATCCTGTTTTGGATCAACACAACCAGACACGACAAGGGTGAGGGCATTTGGAGACTAACCTCACTTCCTTAGAAAGGCCTCTGATAGGGTCAGGAATGAATGCAGGGATGAGTCTTTCAGAAGCAGAGATCTTTTTTATCTCATATATTTTACCCCCTTTCTCCATCTCTTCTGACTGGAAGCAAGAAAAGACTGGGTATGACGTATAAGGCTAGTGCAGACCACTATATCCAATGGCCCAACCTTCAGTATAGTATGGGCCACAATATCCACACCCCTACCACACAGGAAATCTCTGTGTCAAACCAAAAGCTCGACTTTTTCTATAGAAATGGCTTTTACTTTTATGGTATTGTTTACCTTAGAACTACTGTTACACACTAACTTAATATAAAGCCAGTCTGATAATAAGGCTTAATCATCTAGGTCACTGATTTAAGCAGGCCTTTGGCTACATGTAGAAAACCTACAAGTTCCCAGATTCATTCCTTACTCTCCATTTTATTCAGTTTGATATCCTGCCTTCATTATAACTGTCATCACCCATACATTTTCATAGTAGGTATTTGGTTTTGATCATCCAGTGGATGATATGGGGCAAACCCCAGCATTTGCACCAGCTGGACTGAGGAAATCATTCTGACGACCTTTACTGGTGATGGTCCAAATGCCCTGCAGGTTCCACAGAGCAGCCTGAGTCTGCTTCATGTCTCTTTCATGTTGGGCAAGCCCTTCATTTTCATATCCTTGTCATTTCTTTCCCTGACTGTGATTCCACCAAGCTGTGCTGATAGGCAGATCTTTGCCATGAAATATTTGTGGTCAGCAAAACTTAATAATATAATTATTTCCCGCCTTTGTACTTCGTGCACTGCTCCACGTTCCCTACTTCACAAAGCATGACCTACCAAGCTTCCTGGTTCTGTAGGTGTAGAAATGATTCCTTTAAATGTCCTCCCCTCATGAAAGTGGATCACTTCACTTTATTTATTTCCTTTGTAAATATGTACCTTACTCTGTCATATTAACTCTTGTTCAGTTATTCTTTTATATTAATTTCATATAAATTTTGGTTCCTCCTCACTCTGCAGCAAGGAGATCAATGCAGTACATGACAATTTTATTACATCAGTGTATTCATTTCCTTTATAAAAGTAAATCACTCTAGTAGATTCACTGCCCCACAAGGTTGTACCTATAGATCTCTGCCTTAACTCCCCACATAAATAAAGACCGTGTCATTTTGGTCACTTACACTACACCTAAATGTGAATATATTCTTCTTTACGGCATATAAGTATACAGTGTTTTATTCATAACCACATTGTTCCGGGGCTAATATGGCAGTGGAATGTGCTTATTTCTTCACAGCAATTCAGTGATTCTCTCGAGAGCTGGAGCTAGTTCCCACAGGACTTTGGACAAGATATACATGCACACTCTACAGCTTCCACTCCCTCCTTCCCTGATTTTGCTGCTTCTTTCCTTAATTGTTTATTTTTTTGTTTTTTTCTCCTTATCTTTCCCTTGGTGGTTGCCTTTTTGTGTTTGCTTGTTTGGCTTTGTTCATCTCACAGTTTTGCTTGGAATTTAAATGAGGGCTGAGATTAATAGCCAAAATGGGGATCTGGACCAAGAGAACACCTTTCCTGCAAACTCTGAGCTGGCCCCTCATTTTCAATTCCCAGGTTTTGAGCAGGCTCAGTGAGAGCACTCACTGAGGAGTCAGCTGGACATGCTGTGCCATGCTTCACTCCCTGTGAGTCTCACCCCTCCCTCTGCTGCTGCTCCATGTCAGTGGCTATGTCCAGTCCTCCACAGCACACAACAAAAAGGGGAGCAGATGAAAGCATGTAACTCCACTTGGATCTTCCCTGTTCTTTTTACACCTCTGCATGCTTCTCCAAAACTTTCTTAAGCTCAGTCATGTAGAAGTATGCTCCTAAATAAATAGAGATTTCTGCTTTGTAGACATGGATCTGAGTTAATACAAATTGATTAAATGCATTTGATATCCTGTTCCAAAATCACAGTGCATCCTAATGTATGTGCTTGACCTGAGGGGAATTGCAAGCTATCAGCTGATTCCAAATCAGAATAAGGTGTTATAAACCCTCAATTAATTCTGTGAGGGAAGAGAGGGGAATTTAATCATTTCAACAAGCTCTAACAGCACAAAAGGAAAAACAGCTATATAAGGGTTAAAAGTAAGCAACGAAAGAAAAGCAACAAAATTGCACAACCAAACAAAACCCGCCGTCCTTACATGTCTCTCAAGGGCTGCACACAGTCTGCCCAGGATTTTCTTTTATCCTGAGTTTACTACATGCTCCCTTGTGTCTCCTTCCTGCTCCGTGAAAGGTCAAATGGCAGCATGATGCCACCTCTGCAGTCTCCCTCTTCTCTAGGTTTAAGTCCAATGATTTCAATGTGTTTCAGATGCAAATTGTTCTAAATTTTCTGAGATCTGAAGAGAAGTAGTACTTGCATTTCTTTATATCTTGGAAACTGTCATAGAAAGGTCTGCTCTGCTGCGAATTCTTCCAGTGTTTCCAGTACAAACACTGAACTATACTTTGGCCAACTGTAACATGAAAATTACAGTCACTCATACTGTAAAATTGCTTTAGCTTTGTTTGCACTGCTGTATTTGATAGTGTGATTCTGAAAATCCTGAAATTCTGAAAATCTTTTTGTTCGCTTGCTTTTAGCCCTTGGCAATCCCTCACAGGATGAGGTACCAGGTAGAGGATTAGCATTTATATTCCCTTTCAGACAAGTACATTAGGATCTGAGGAAGGGGAATATAATCACAGTAAGACATTGGTCATATCAGTTAAACTTTTATAAAGCTTTCCAACAGTATTAATATAACATAATATAATAAATTAGAACTAGGAAGCATTTTTTTGTGATCTCTTTAGTTTAAAGGCTATGTGCATACGGAATCAACAGGCAATATATGGAAAGCCAGAAACATTCCCACTCCTTTAGCCTTCTAACAAGGTGATGGGCACAAAAGAGGCTCATAAACAGCACTTGAAACCTGCTGTCTGTTCTGTTTCTATAACTCTTACAAACTGATTATTTTTTAAGTAGCCACTTATGTTGGTGGGTAATGTCTGTCTTTCCCATTCACACCATGACAAAACAAACAAAACTCACCACAAAAGGTGGTCANTATCTACCTTGTGCTGTATTTTCCAAGTAATATTCTGCCTAATTCATACAGACAACCAGGTTATGTTCTCAGTGCAGTAATAGGTAAAACAGCTGGGCTGTCCCTGCAAACGACTTGAGATGAGCACTCTAGTGAAAGGTGTGCAGGAGCACCATGCAGGAATCAGAGCCCCCAAAAGCCATGGCACCCCCAACCTGGAGTCCACATGCATTGTGAAAGGGAGCACAGAGAGAAAGGCAGAAAATGAAAAAAGAAGGTCCCTGTGGCTTTGTCTGGAGAGGGAGTTAAAAAAGCAAACAGAAACCAACAACCTACAAAAGACAAACATTCTACTAAAAAACTACAAGGCAAGTTCAAGCATTGGGGCCCTCACAGTAGGAAACTGGTCACATGGGTAACATAATGAAATTTTACTGCAAAATATCCTTTTTTTTTTCTTATTTGAAAAGACAAATTATTAGCATTTTTAAACAATTTCAATATGTTTAATGGCTGAAAGTTAAGCTCAAACTGTTCCGCTTACTGAATAAAGTGCTAGGTCTGTAAACAGGAATCTTAAGTTACCCCAAGAGTACACTCATTTTAAATTTTACTTGAAAGCGGGATGTACGTTTATTACAATTTCAAACAAAATGCTAATGCCATTAAACAAATGAGGTTTAGGCAAATTAACTGCATTTTAATATTCTGAAAGCCTATGATATAGGACATTGTGTTACGAAACATTGGCTAGAAGTATCAGTTGCAAGTGGGATTTTCATTGCTGTGAATCTCAGGAGAATATTTGTAATTAGTATCATTTGCCTAATACTTCAGGTTAATTAGAATATTTAATTGAATAGCTGTAATCTTCAGAGATGACTATATTATGATCAAATTAGTACCATCACAGCACACGCTGATCACTTCTGCAGCCTGCCTCACTTCTGCTAGCTATTCAGCCCTCTGGAGCGTTCAGCAACATAAGAAAAAATCTGTTTCTTACACTTTTGAATTTTAATGATCCATTTGAACTCTGCCATCAACATTTAATTATTCTAGGAAAAAAAAAGTCCCAACCATGGCTCCCATATGGCATGTTGGCAAATACACTTGCCCACATTGGAGTCTGCACCTCTCCAGCAGCTCAGTGAAGAGATTTAGCTTTTTTTTTTTTGAAAGCAAGAAGGCCTTTTTTAATAGTGTTTGCAAATACAGACCATATGAAGCTTCACAGAAAAGGTTACTAGGATACTATTGAAACACTATTAGGAACAGATGAATTGATTTTTAGAATGTTACAATGGATTTAATCCTGTAATGTCTACTACTGGACTTTTGTATTGTGTCCAAAAGGTTTGAAGGAGTCAGGTGCCTCTGTAACTAAACCTTGTTAGCTAGAAATGCAATTAATTTTGGGGGAAGAAGGGAAAAGGAGGAGAGGTAGAACGGATGGAGTGTGCATATTAAAGTCTTTGCAGCCAAATCACAGATGCCAAGTTCCTGACCTAACCAGTTGCTGTTGTTTCGTTTTCTATAAATACATATATTTAGCAGCTGCAGATATTCTTGCGGTTAAACATTCACTGCTGTGGAAGCACTAGGGCCAAAATCCTGTTACACTAAACTAGCTGGATCTCCCCACCCAGTTCTTCTCTTGTCGCATGAGGGTATCACAAAAAAAATGTCAAGAGAGTAAGCTGGGCATGCTACAAAGGATGTTGTTTACACAGAGGGGTCCCAGGGCTCAGAAAAGATTTCCTTCTTCTCCCCCCTTCACCAGGCTGCTTCAGGATATGCAGCTTAAGAGGTCAGTTCTGTACAATTCTGTACAACAGCAATGTAAAACCTGATAATGACTTTGAAATTCAGAATGCCCTTTTGAAACTGATGCTATGCTGCAAATTTCTCCACAAATTAATTGTTATTATCTCAGGGGGCAGGGACGCAGAGATCAGTTTTAAGGGAAATGCTCTTACCTGCTGCCTGAAAATGAAGAGGAGAAATATCTCCATTTGAGGAAAACAGATTGCTACACTGTACTTCTTCAGCGAGGATGAACGGTGTGGTATGCAAAGCTGAGACTTAGGGCTCAAAAGGGCTCAAATCTCAAGTGTTGCAGTCCTACAGAAGACAGTAAACCAACAAAATCTTCACTATTCTTTGTGGCACCATCTCACTTGCTGACGCATGACTGCTTAAAATCTCACGAATGTACCGGGAAACTAAGATGTACACAAGGGAGTTTAAATAAATCCTGCACAGAAAGTTTGTCGCTTTCAGTATGTAGGTAAAGAAAGTTAGCAAAATCACTTCTATTGAAAATAAAGTAGAAACAATTTTCAAGAAGTCTTTTTGAAAACAATTCTCGATTCTGGTAAGGAGCACATCTTTGCTCTGAAAATTTTAATGGTTTTGGTTTACTGCATTGTAAGCATCATATTTTATTTGTGCAGCTATAACTATTTTGCACTTACAAATATTCACCTATAAATATTATGCACTTAAAAATAGTCATTTATAAATTGGAAAATTCTAAGAAATGTAAAAATACTCAGCTTCAATATGAAAATCATTTACATCTATCTCATACCCACTTGGAAAATATGCCTGGTTTCAATTTTGCTGTGAGATATAAAAATTCTTGAGTCATGGTAAGTTTAGCACTACGTTAAAAATGTGTCCCTCACCTTTGGTGTGAAATAGATGTTTCATTCATACTCACTAAAATCAGTTACATCTAAAAAGGCAGTCCTGTCAAATCATTGACATTAAAATTAGAATTATAAAAACTATAAAACCTATGTCTAAAAATTAATGTTAATACTTTTCTCAAGTCTCATTTTTGATCTTAAAAACAAAACAGGAAAATATTTTTAATTTTCAGAAAAGAAAAACATTTCTTTCTGGGCTAAAATTGACTTCTAATATATAATAACAAAAATATTAGTCAGTATTAGGCAATAATATAGCCCTTCTCAAAATTAAAATGCATTAAAACAGGGCAAAGATGGAAGTTGTAATCCTAGGAAGAATTCTCTCTTATCTAGGCTTTTATTTTCATCCACCTCCTGAATGATGATTTAATACCCGTTCTTAATATGCAGTTTAAAAAGCACCTTGAGAATTCATTTTAATGGCTAGTGTACTGCATAATTGTGGGCTTCCTTGTAAGAAAGCTTGCAAAATTGCTGATTACAGAAAGATATGAAGAGTGCTGAAAGTACTCAGACCTATATATTTTGCTGCCATGAAAATTGGTCATAGAAACCTCCTCACAAAACCTGCTTTAATCTTCTGGATCTAATGATGCATTATATTTTTTTCTTTTTCCTTTTTTAAAAAAATATATATAGATCTCTTAAAATATATATGTATTTCTGCATTTCTGAAGCATCTGCCAGAAGCAGCTATGAGCAATCACTAATCTTGAACAGCAGCATTGTGATGTAGTTTCCTTCACAGAGGTGCTCCCTGAGCATGAAAAACTCCTTTAGAATTAAAAAATCTGCTCCACTAATTGTAGAACAAAATTTCAACAGCCCTCTTTGCGAATCCCAGCTCTAAGTATTCTCCCATCTATTAAACAGATGGCAGATAAGATTGTAAACATATTTGCTTCATATTGAATAGATAGTTTCTGGCATAATACTAATTAACAAATTAAATGACTGACTTTCTGCATCACATTAGAGTTAAAACCACTTTGTAAGTTTGTCTTTGGTAGTTATTTACTTTGACAATAGCGTGCAGTGAAAAACTGTTAAATGTTTTCTTAGCAACATTATGCATTGAGTAGTTTTCTTTTTTAAAACTCTATATTTTATTATAATTCATTTGACTTTCATTACAGTCACTCATTACAAAATGTATGTGCATTTAATCCATTTCCAAGGGCTGCATATTTTTCCAATCCCATTCTGTACCACAATGATAATGTCTTTGGTCTATGCAAGGATGCATGAAATTTAGGCATTGTCTTTACTCATTTTCTGATAGTTTCCTATGGACCGTTCTGAAAGGAGGAAAGCTAAGAAAAAATGCTAACAGTGGCAGATAAGAATACAGAGAAGGATTCATTTTCCTTTAAGGAATTTGCATTTGACTATCTGTTTTATTATAAGTACAAATAGGATCATCTCAGCAATGACGGTATACTAGGCTACGAAGTGAGATTAGTTCATATGTTCTTTGTTCTCTTCATTAATATGTCTACAGAATGGGTCACACCAGAGATTCTAATTCCAAATTTCTTTTGCACTAGACTATCATGAAAACAGAGAAAGCAAATGCAACTGCATTTCCCTTTTTGGTTTTGGAAATATTAACATGAAGAAAAAGAGTTTACTTTCCAAACCCAACTTGTCATCTGTTGGTGAAAAATGTAAGTTTACACAAAATGGTTGCAGGACTCCTAAAAGAATGGAAAATTTAAAACTTTCTTTCAGATGGATTTGCTCACATCTCTGTCTTCAAATAGAACAAACCAAATATCCGAAAAAAAATACAACCTTCTTGAACTTTGAAACTCGCAATAAAATTTCTTCAAGAGCACAGCTGTTAGTGCTGAAACAGGTCAAATTCATTTAATTTCCTTTAGAGGTATAATAAAAGTAAACAGGTATATAAATAAGGTGATTAATTCATACATGTTACAGCTGATGCCAAATGTTATTCAAAGATTAAAATCCCCCATAGAAGGCAAAAATGATAGACACCTGAGATTCACTGGTTCTACTGCTAGCAATAGAAAAAAAGCGGATTTTTTTTTTTCTCAAATAACCAGAGTATGTTGACAGTGGTGTTGAAACACATCCGTCCTTCAAATTCAAAACTTCTTTCTTTAAAGGCTTGGTATTATTTTAAAAAAGTAAAATACAATTAAGCAAACAAATATATGCATGTATTATTGTGGGAAGGATGGCTTTGAAATTATTGTTTCCTTCTTTAATTTTTGAAAATATAAACTACCCATTTTGACATGTAAATTCCATTAAAATATACCTGAAAATGGCCAAAATTAAAGTGCAACCTTTGAACATTATTTGAAAAAATACTTAAGTTGGCTATTACCTGAAGCTAATTTTTTTCTCATGCCCTATTTTTGAGAATTCAACTTCTTATCCTGTGTGAGCATGACAAAACACAGAAACCTGAGAAAGTCTCACACACCAGAAGACCATTTTCTCTCTCATTGTGGTTATGAGCTATATAATTGAAAATGGCATTTGATATTCCATGTTAATATTTCACATTACTTCACATTGTATATAGTAATCCAGTTGTTCTAAGTACATTGAGATGCATTTTAAGGTTTAGAGTTATCTTTACTCTCTTCTCTGCCATGCTAGGAAAAATTGAAAGCTGAAATTTCTTGAAAAATGTATTAGTTTTAGCCAAACATCTTCCAGTTAAACCACTAGCTCTGCTTTCAGTTATCAGATATATCCTCTAAGGAATAAGCACAAATTTATTATCTACAGCTACAGTCCTGATTTTGCTGTTGGTGGGCTTGAACTAAATATTGCGATTCATCCTATATGACTTTCCTACTGGAAAAGAAATCAAGCATGTGCAAATTTCTCCTGTACTTTAAGACATAGTATTGGCTTACCCGCTAAATGATTAGAGCTTTTCTGAAAAATTAGGAAGCATTGAAGTTCAGCTCCCTTACATATTTCTTTTCCTGGATGAGGAAAACATAATTTCATCTGTCATAGCCACCAGAAAGTTCTATAATTGCATGGTGTGGTCTCCCTATAACAGTGGCACTGCATACATAGTGTGGCACCACGGCAGAGACACAGCCTGAAATCCCAGAGGCATTTTCCCTGTGTTAAGACAGCACTCAGGTTGAATTAAGCTGCAATCTTCTTATTCAGGGCTACTTAACTCTGATACAGTTGTGAATCAGTGTAACTGTATTTTTTCTGGTTGTGGAGCTATATTGGATGTAGCTGATCACTACCTGTTCTCCAGTTAGGTTGATGCAAAATATAGTCTACTTTGAGAATACAAAAACGCAAGCTGGTTTAAAAATGGTATTTTTTACTTTAGATTGCTTTAAACCCTCACACATGCAACTTCTTGAGGTGCACCAAATGTACCTGGCAGTTCAGAATTAAATGCTCAACATCTGAACAGTTAAGGGTAAAAAATATAGTTTACATTTTGTTCTTTAAGAATAATTTTTTGTGAGGCTTCACCTGGACCACTGTGTCCAGTTCTGGGGGGAGCTCCTGGAGCAAGTCCGTCGGAGGGCTATGAAGATGATTAAGGGACTGAAGCATCTCTCTTATGAGGACAGGCTGAGGGAGCTGGGCCTGTTCAGCCTTGAGAAGAGACAAGTGAGAGGGGACCTCATCAATGTCTGTAAGTGTTTGAAGGGAGGGTACCAAGAGGAGGGGTCCAGGCTCTTCTCAGAGGTGCCAAGCAATCAGACAAGGGGCAATGGGCAGAAACTGATGCACAGAAAGTGCCACCTGAACATGAGGAAGAACTTCTTTATTGTGTGAGTGACCAAGCACTGGAACCAGTGCCCAGAGGGGTTGTGGGGTCTCTGTTACTGGAGATAACCAAAAGTTGTCTGGACACATTCCTGAGTAATGTGCTCTAGAGGATCCCGCTTGAGCAGGGAGATGGCTCTAGACAACCTCCAGTGGTCCCGTCAAACCTTAAACATTCTATGATTTGGTGATTCCATGACTTAGACTGAGAACCTAAACTACTCCATCTCTGAAGGTATTTAGTCCTCCCTCCTGCTCAAAGCAGGGCTAACTTCCAAGTTATATCATACTTTCCATGGCCCCATATAATCAAATTTTAAATATCTTTTAAGATGATGCTTTTGCAACTTCCTAGGGCAACCTATGCCACCATCTAACACCTATCAGAGTGTAAATTTTTTTGCTTATGTCTAAATGGATTTCCCTTGCTACAATTCCTTTGAGTTGCTGGCTGTTCTTTTGATAATGCATCCCAATATGTTATGGATCTCTTCCCTGCCTTGAGAAAAGAAAGCATGTTTAGTTTGCTTCTCAGGACCTTCACATCATTTTCTGCAAAGCTGTTTTCTAGCAAAAAAAGCTAAATGCTTTCTGTTTTCTGCAAAGCCTGCACCGAGAATGGGGTGTTGCCTTAGAGAGAGCCTGTCTCAGGTGCAGGACTTTCTCCTTTTTGAACTCAATGAAGTTCACACAGCTCCATTCTTCTTCCTTGTTGTCACAGTCTGTCTTGAAGGCACTCCTGTCCTCCAGGACCACTTTCCTTGATCTGACCTTTTATGCAGTTTCTGAGGGCGTGGTCTGTCCTGCTGACCATGTCACAGGTGAAGACTTAAAGCAGCATCAGTCCCAGTACTGATGCCTGAAGAGTGCCACTATCACCCAGACACCAATTATACTCTGAATTATTAGTAAAGACCTTTTGATCCTGATGTCTGAGCCAGTTTTCCATCCCCTTCCCAGTTCAGCTAGAAGGACATGGTGTCAAAAGCCTAGCTAAATTCAAGATACACAACTACTGCCTTCCTTTCCCTATCCACAGACTGAGTCAGAGAAGACAACCAGGTTGGTAAAGTATGATTTGTCCATACTAATAAATACTGACTGTTCCTAGTTCTTCCTTGTCCTTCAGGTGCCTGAACACAGCTGTCATGAAGGCCTCCTCCACAGTCTTTCCAAGACTAAGACTTTATGGCCTGCCATTCCCTGGTTTTGCCTTTCTGCCTTAAAGGTGGATCTAATATTTGTCTCATCTCTACTTAAAGCCACCACTTCTCTGTAAATATGGAGAATGACTTTACAAAGTAATTGGGAGGCTGCCTCAACGCTGGTGGATGCATCTCATCCAGCCCTATGGATATATCCAATTTACAGAGTAGTCCCAAACTTGGTAATCCTCTACTGCAGATTGTAGTTCTTTCTCCTGAGCTCTCCCACAAGAGATGTGGGAGGCCTAAAAGCAGGTGCACCACCCACCCTCATGCACAGAGGAACTCTCAGGTTTTAACATGTGACACATCGTTTTAGTGACTCCACATTCTTTAGTGGGCCCAAGTTTTCCTTACTCTCCTGATGTACCTAAAAAAGCTCATATAATTTCCAGTTCCAGCTGCAGTCAAGGTAAGGCCATCCAAACTGCATTGCTGCAGGTGTACATGATGAGTCTGTCATCCTCCTAGGAACCTTGTCCCCACTTCTGCCACCCATACACATCTGTTTGCATCTGAATTCAATCAGGATCAGTGTTTCTGAACTATTTTTTTTAAAAAGCATGTAACTCATAACCTAAAAAAAGGAAACATAAATAAATAAACAAATAAATAAAATAAATAAAAAAATAAATAAGAGTATATTTTTTTTAAATGTAACTTAGGCCTCTTCAGTCTGGCTTCTGTAGCTTCCAGGTGCCAGCTTAAAGTTCCGTCAACATAATTTTTACTGTCTCACTCAAAGTAATTGTTTATTTGAACTTTTTAAGATAAGGTTAATCAATGAAAAAATGGAATTTAGTTTATTGTGAAGCAGTTCTAAGAATGGACTAGAAAGTTCAGTTGATAAAACAAGCACAGAACTTAAGCAGAAATTCTGTCCTTGTATGGGCAATGTCTTCCTGTTTAGAATGAATTCAAGCCTCTGTAAGCTTCTAAGGGTTTATAACATACAAAAGAAAAAATCCAATGAGTAGCTGAAAAAACTTAAAGAGAAATTCTAGTATGCATCAAGATACATCTGCGAACAGTTTGTTAAAGTTCTCCCCTTTTTTCTTTACTATTTTGCTTACAGTTAATTTTTGTTATAAGTTATGACTGGGGGCTTCTAAAATTTAAAAAATCATGTAAATTAAGGTGCTAGATTACTAATGCTGTGAAGCACAGACTTTCTTTCATCAAGCAAAAATGACTCAGATTACTTGAGTCTACCTTATTCCCACCACAAATAACATTTGACAGACAGAAAAGGTTAAAATACTGAAGGCTAGTGATTCGGGATGTAAGAGTGAGCACTCAGACTACAGGACACAGAGTATCTCTTGTCCATGATGTATTTACGAGTCCCATTATTCACACTTTCAAGCAGTCCTCTGAAAAGGACAATACCTGTAATGTCTCCTCTGAGGATGCACTTCAAAGGACTTGGCTTGCATTGTATGGAAAGTGTAGCTGCACCATTTGGTAGTACTCAATTTACTCACGAGACCTGATCTCATCCAGAAATACCACAAGTGAGAAGGCAGCCTTTTCCATCACATTTCCCCTGATTCAGAAGGCAAAGTCCAGAAGAAAGAACAATAAATGAATGCACCAAGTCCTCACACATGCCGGGAAGCTGAATTATATTTGCACAGAGAGACACTATTTATGAGTTTTACTTCTTTGAAAAGCAAAACTTGAAAACTTCATATAATTTCAAGCAGATTATATGCAAAATTACAATTTGAAACAAAATCAAAACATTTTGTCTTGTACTACTATAACAAAACACTGGTCTTCAGCAGGACAGAATTTCTACACTAATTGCATCTAAGTGTCAGGCATTCGTAAGAGTTTCTTAGTAATTCATTTATTTGTTTGGATTAGCACTAGAGCAGGATTGGTTTCTCGAGAATGTTTGTAGTGGCATGATGTGACTCAGTGGGCTTCCACTTCATTTTCCTGTGGATTTGGAAATAAGGTGTAGAGAGGAATTCTCTCACCTGTCCTTAAAGCGTGGTCCCTTTTGTCTCACCCTTCTGACCTGTCCTTTCCACATTTTGTCTGTCTCTCAATGGTTTCTCACCCTTTTTTATAATTACAATCAATCTCAGGCTTCGTGCCCTTCATCCCCATGTAGTCCTCTTGTCCCAAACAGCCCTTTTTTAATTCCTTCAACTTATTCCATTGAGTATATTACACCATAACTTGCCTGCTCCTTTTACTCATCTAGCAAGCTTCCAGGTCACATCTCTGATTCACCTTTTTTTTTCTCCTTGGTTTCCTCCCTTACGCAAATATCATCCTCTCCTTCAAACAGCTTATCCCAAACTCTGCCCAGTCCATACCAGTTGTCCCATTGATAAAGAGATCTTATCTAATTGACTAGATAAAACCCAAAGCCCTTTCTTAGACAGCCTTGCTATCTGTTTGAAACCTAAAATTTCCAGCTTCACTTTGAAAACTTGCATGCATCTTCTATGCTAAAAGCTTAAAAATACAATGTTTGTGGTCAAGTTTAATAACTGTAATAAAGAATAAATGGAGGAACATACTGAACACTCCATATTTATTGATCTCCTTGTATTAATGATGCTCATCCTAAAAAGAATTTGTAAATGTGCTAAACTTTTAGCATTCCCAGCAGACTCAGCTGATTAGCTAGTTAAGGTCAATAGTCAATATTATTTGAGTCCGAATGTTCAGCTGTGTAATACTTAAAATAAAACATCTCAAAAATGCTTTTAATGTCTTAACAGAATTTCCAGTCCAACAGACAAGTTTACAAGAAATTAATGCATCATAGACAGGTAAGTAGGTTTTATGTGTACGTAAATTTATTTATTTATTTATTTATTCATTAATTTATCTATAATATCTAGTGCTTCTGCATCTTTTCAGGTATTTGTGTCAGTCCTGCAGCCTGAATTTTACTAAAATTTAATCTTGGTGTTTCCTATAAAAGCAAACCTCATGGCATGCAAATTGCTAGAAGATAGTAGAAAAGCAGGATTTTTTTGTGGTTAGCTTCTACTCATAGTTTTGATGCCCAGATCTGCATGATCCTAATTCAGATTATACAACCAAGTAATCATTTATTATTCCACAACTTCTGCTTTGGGTTTTTTTTGATGGCTTTTTAGTTTTGTTTTGGGGGTTTTGTTTTGTTTTGTTTTGGGTTTTTTTAATGAGCATCTTTAGCCATTGATGGGCTTTTTTTTTTGCATAAAGTCCTGACTCACCTCTCTCATGTGTCGAGTTCCACTTGGCAAGATCCCTTGGCTTTTTTCAGCTTCTAGATACCTTTTGCAAATCTGTCTGTCAGACCTCAACAATGTAAAATATATAGCATGAAAAGGCTATGTTTAGTGCATCAAGTCTCATTGAAATTAATCACAGACATAAATGCACTGGCTGGACAAGAATGGATTGTCAAATTGTATTAAATAAATTTCAGAAGTGAATCCAGTTATGTTGTTGCTCACCAAATGTGGGAGGGAATCAAAATGTTGGTAAGATTGCACAACTGAGGCAGAGTTTTGACTCATTAACTTCTTGCAGAAATCACTTGTCTTTCTCCTTGGATTATTCCATTTACACAGAGCTACATATTTGAACATGGAACAAGTGGTGATATAGTACACTGACAACAGAAGGCTTCCCCAGAGGGAGGAGTGAACTCCTTACTCTTTCAGTTATGGTCAATGTTACAAGGTGAAGGACCTTTCAAGAACCTTCCTTCTCTTTGTTTCTCTCCGTCTGCCCCCTTATCTCTAAGTCACAAATACCAAGCAACAACTCCCTTTCCAGAGCCACGATATACAACATTTCTTATTATGTTTAATGAGTATGGGAAATATGATTTATAGTTCCATATATCAACAAATATTATTTATTCATACCATTGCAAATAGCAGTCTCCTATTAACATATTAAATTACTTTTTAAAACGCAGAACTTGAATAAATTAAGAACTAGACAACTCAGTAAACAGTATTTCTTAAAAGTTATCAAGTATTAAATTCTGTTCTTAAAATCTGAATAAAAAGTTATCTTTTAGTCTAAGGGAAAAAAAATTGTTTTCCTCAGCATTGTGTGTCATCTGTCCTTATGATTTTCAATTAAAAAATAACAGTATTCATGGCATTTCTTGTAGTGAAACAGATGTGACAAAATAACAAAATCTATGTAACATTAGATAAATAAGACGTAAAAATAAATGGAAAAGTTTTGATATTTAAGATATTGCAGAGTCAGTTTCCAAGTTTGAAACTGTCTTGCCCAACTTGATAGAAACAGGACTTCTTGTTTTGTAAATAAAATAAATTTCAGAATATAAAACCCCAGGAACTGGAAAACTTGTGTTACAAATGGATATTTTGTTCATTCTCATAGGAAAAGTTTCCAATGTTTACGCATATATAAGAGAAAGGGAAATTATGTCTGGCACTTGAAAATACTTCCATGCTTTGCCCACCCAGACCAAGAAACAGGCATTGCTTTTGATCGAACAGTAAAGCTTCACATTGACTTAATGGTTTGGATTTTATCCCTTATACATAGAATAACTTTGTGTATGAATATTGGATAGAATTTTCTTTGCAGTCTCCAGAGATCATAAAAGAAACCATAAAAGGAACCTTTAGCAAGAGCCAGAGGCTGTGATGGTGAGATAAGGCTGAGGAACCTAGCCTTCACAGGCTTATAGCACTTTACAGCACCACTGGCTCTTGGCTTCTGTATGAGGTGTAGACGGCACACTGGGCTTGTTGTCCACCTGTATCTGTACACAGAAATAAATCTGTTCTCAAATAAACACTCCTACAGTTTCCAAGGTGTAGAAAAGTCTGAGTGTTTGAAAAGAAAAGTGAGCATTTGTGACGTGGGAAGTTCTTCCTTCATTGGACTAAAAATAGTTCAAGCTTTGTCAAAATTCCTCTTGGATATCTGGAAATGGGTCCAAAATCTGTGGGGTTTAGAAATTATTAGATGCACTAAGTAACAGATTGGCTTCTGCCACTAGACTTATAGAAATCAAACCTGCACCCTTTGAAATAACAAGGGAAATTTTAAGCTCTCAAGTAGTTAATCAGTATTGAACACGAACGAGGTATTTCTGTGCAGTGCTTTTTTCATGCTCTGAGCTGTTTAAATGTAAGCTGCCTTCAGTGTCTGCATGGGAGCTATGCAAAAGTCATGAAAAGCAGGATATATTTACTTCAAGCACTACCTGAGCAAATGCTTTCATATGAGAAATGCCTTAAATTTGGGCATAGGAAATTACACCACTGTAACTACAGTCAAAATTTTATTGGTTTGTTTGTTTGTTTATAGTTTCCCCAGCCTATTTAAGATTTCTGCAGTTGTCATTTCATTACAAGAAGGGAAGATGTGCACTACCTCCACAGTAGTACTGAAATCATTACACATGCTCTTTCCTTTAGAAGACCTGTGGAATATTTTGTCCAGTTGTAAACCCCTACTTCATATTTAGAAAAACAAATGGTTTTTTTCCCCTAGTGTGAATTTTATGAGTACTTTTCTGTTATGCTATTGTTGCAGCTGTTGTCAGTCTTTAGCTCATCAATACACAGCCACATCTTCTGCAACAGTATTAACAACTTTTCTTCTCTCTTGCTGCATGGAAAATAGATGCTTCTCAGAGCACAGTATGTCACACAAAATCATAACAGTAATAAAATATATGCAAAATAAGAACAAGGATCTTCATGGTAATCATTATTATAAACACTTTCCATGATTATTACTTAATATTTTATCAAATATCTGTTGTTTTATACTGCTTGTATATAGATGCTTGAGTTGATTTTACAATATTACTAAACTAGAAATAATCTTGACAATGTAATTCCCTGGTTATATACACCATAATGTTCATGTATGTGGAATTGTTTCTCCACCGGAGTGCTGTAAGTGTGAAAATTCCTTTACAAAATTCACCTAGATGTTTGGGGTGTTTCTGTAAATTAGTTATCACACCAATATTTTAGACTGAGGAAAAAGAAAGACATTACTGAGAAGAGGCAAGGATAATGATTTTTTTTTTCTTCTGAGAATTCCATTCAACACTACATTTTGTATGAGGCAATTTTTGTGTCAAAATTATTCTCAAAAATGTACGTGTGTAAAACTGTGACTCTTTTTTTCTTGATTCAACTATCCACATGAGAGTTTCCTATATGTCATTTTTGTGGTAATACTCCAGGCAGAAGGTTAGGCTAAATAGAGCTTACAAACCCTCCCCCAAGAGTTATAAAACTTTTAGCACCATAAACCATTATGTTGGACTGAGGACTCTGGCAATGAACCCCTATGAATCAGGGATGAACATGGACTGTTGAATTTGTTTACACAGAAGGAAGGGGACTGAAAAAGAGAAGGGAGAAGAGAGTTAGTTCTGGTTTCCATTTGTCAGTCCTGAAACATGGGATCCATTTTCTCATGGGCTGGCCACAACACACAAGAGGCTAAAAATAACAGCATACTGCACAAGTATATCTAGGCATCATTTAATCTCTTGTCTCTGGCATAATACAGTAAAAAACACAGGATATGAAAAACAAAACAAAGCATGCAAATAGCGCCATTAGTTGAAAAATGTGAGCAGAACTCTGAAATACACTGATTTGGTGCCATAAAAACTGTTTACAGACTTGAAGCAGTGCTTTTGCCTCTTATTTCAGTTGGGTGGGTGTTGTCTTCCTATGGAACCTAGACTTCAGACAGGCTCTACATTTCGTGTGTTTGCCCGTTCTCAATGTCCCACAGGATGATCTCTCCTCCAGTTTCTGACCCACACCCACCTCTCAGTCAGGAGAACTTCAGCTTCCTCATTTTGCCTGAAACCACACCTAAAGCAGAGTGTTCCCCCCAAAGCAAAGCCCACCTCCTGAGCAGCTACTGCAGAAGCAGAAGCAAGTAATTTGTTGTCTGTCAATTCTTGTGGGTCTGTCAGTGCCAATTTGTGTTGCCTATTGCGTTTATTTTGAACTGGTAAACATGTTTCTAGAAGCAAGAGGATCTCGGCATGATGCATTTCTTTCCCTGAATTTTTGCTGCCTCCTTATGTGATTATAGTCATTCAACTGATTAACTTTCAGCTGTGCATCAGTTTGTACATATCCAATATATTAAAAAACCAAACCTGAAAACCACAGCACCTGCTTCAGAGAAACTTGAAACTGAAACCCCTTATGTTTAACTATGCACAATTTGGGAGAGAAGAGAAAGATACAATATAGCTGGGACATTTGATGAACGCCTTGAGCTCTCTGGTGGTTGCCTTAGATTTAGAATAAAGACTGAGACCCATGAGTCCTCAAAGAATATGCTACCCAAAGCACTTTTGAGTTGTTCTAGCCCAAGAAAGTTTAATTACTGACATGAACTGTTCGTAACAGAAGACACTGAGTAGAACTGCATGTATTTCTGGTATGTCCTTTTGGCCACTAACACCATCCTTTCCACCACAGACAGACCTTTTTTACACTGGAGTTTTCATTGAAACTGGTGAATTCTCACAAAATGTATCAAACTAATGATAATTTTTCAACAGATTTTACTTTATGCAAAGTAGTTTAATCTACCTAAAAAATAAAAATTAAAAAATGGCTTTGAAAACTGCAGAATTTGATCCCATGGGTGCCATCCAGGAGACAAAATTCACTATATATTCAATGTGTAATCTTGAATTACAGGAAGAAAACATTTTTCTTTCCCTTCAGTGCTTCTGTGGTGCCATGACCTACTATAAAAATATGGGGGAAAAATGAAAAAAAAAGTATTTTTTACGTGAATATTTTGCATAAAATACACAACAAAAACCTTTTAGTGTAAAGCTTATATTTACATTATTAATTTTGTGCTGCAGTTCTTCAAAATGCTTTTTGTGTTCCATATTTGAAAATAAAATTATTGTATTTTAAAATATCTTCTGTTAAGCTTTTAATATATCCTTACACACCATGGTCATATTTACTGCCTCCCACCCATAGCATATTTTTTATTTTCACTGTACTGAGTGTACCTCAGTCTATGAAGACATCATATCAATTTTCAAAGCCTTTGTTCTGGAAATATGCATCACATCTGCTACTGCAATATAGTGATTTAAGTCTATTTATGTCCTTTAGCTGAGTAGTACAAACAAAGCATCCATATTGGCAGATTTCAAAATTCAGTTTCCCCTACATTTCTTTAGCATTCCCTAGTCTTTTGTCAAACCATTTTCTTCCTCTAGAAGGTTTATTTGCCATTATTCAGGAGCAAATGACTTGCTCCTTTTATTTAACAGTTATACCTAGGAATAATTTTCATATAGTAACTAAATAATGCATTTTACATTGTTATTCTTGAGTATTGAATATGTTTAGTTTTCAGCAGAAAAAAAAATTAATTATATCAGGTTTTGCCAAAAAGACCAAAAAGCGAGATGAGAGTAGAAGGCTCTTTCTCACAAATTCAGAGATTTTGAAAATCTTAAATGTCTAATTGGATGACATATGTGGTGGTGATCATGTAATAATAACTTGTTAATTCACCTTTCATGTCACACTGCATCACTGAAAGTTGTTCTGAGATTTCTGCCAGCACGTTGGACAAATTCTGATGTTTTACCTGATGTTTGTTACTGCTGCTTTTAAAATCAGTGTTCAGCACAACTCTTTCTCAAAATGGAATTGGTCATAGTATTAATGACACAACAGAAAATATACTAGTGCCATTTAAATTTTTTGAAGTTGGGTTTTTTTGATTTTTAAATTATTTTTGAAATTTTTTGTATACAGGAAGGAATTATCAATGAACCAACAAACACCTACCTCCTAAATTATATGCATGGTCAGGTTTCACTGAAAGAAAAATGATGGCAAAAGCTTGCAGCAGCTATCCCATAGCTTTATTAAAATAAGAATTCATAAGCTGATCCAAATTAAGTTAAAAAAAATATCTGTCATAGAAGCAAGAACCTGCTTTTTTCCTCAAGAAAAAAAAAAAATCCATGTTCAGAGATATTAATTTCTTACCCTCAAAATCATCTTACAAAAAAAACCAAAACCACACACACCAATGCCTTTGATTTCTCTTAGAAGAGTAGTTTTTAATCTCTGAAAAATTATTTTCATCTCCATGAAAAAGGGAAAAGAAAAAAAATCACGAAAAGAACCTACCTCAGTGTGAGTCGCAAAATGTTTTTTTCTTTTGGGGAGAGAGTAATTTGGGAGTAATGCCATCCTTACTGCTTTCCCCAGAATTGCTATTATATTTATTTATTTATTGTGCAGCTAAGAAAACTCGCTGTGGGTATGTTGGATCACCCTCTGTGATGTGGCAGTAGGCATAAAATCAGTGGCTTTCTGTAACTCCCCTGCTTAACATTCAACAGAGAGGGAGAAGATCTAAATGTAAAACCTGGCTCTGAAACACCACTGTCAACTTCCTGCCCTCCGACAAATGATCCAGAGCTACTCCACATCAGGATGGAAATGTGTTAGGCACTAAAAACCACTGCTTGCATGACATCATTCCATAACAGATTACACTGTAATGTTAGGAATGTAATCATTAGCATTTAAACATGCATAAAATTTAATTAACCTACTTACCAGTTTGCTTAGAACTTTTGAAGGGCTACCTAGAGTCCTCTCTAAGCATTTTATTGCAGAGTTTTGGAAAGCTCACAAAAGAGAGAAGTTCACTGGGATTTTTCTCCCTAAAGCTGATGAGCCATGACAGATGAGCAGATGACCCGAGTTAATTATTATTGAATTCGTTATTACTGCTTTGTTGTCACCCAGCTCAGCCAGGGTAAAATGATGACAGTAGGTATCTCATTAAAACAGCTGTTTCAATTATGTAGCGGCAAATATTTAAAAAGCGGGCCTTCCAAGTTTAAAGCTGTTAGCAAAGTTTGTTTGTGCTGGTTGTGCCAAGATTCTTTGACCGAAAAAGGAGGGGAGAAATATAGTGTTTGTCTTAATTGGTTGGGGTAGGAGGAGAGGATGCTAAGCAGCAGAACATAAAAGGATGAATATGAGCTCCAAACAAATTTCCCGAGTTTGTGGGTGAATTTGTTTTTTCTCATCTTTGGTTAAATTCAGTTTTGTTTACTGCACATCAATTACATTTAGACAGTATGACAAAAGAGCAGTGTTTGTATTGATTTCTTTCCAGCTGGAGGAAGTGATATGACTGTAAGGTTTGTTTTGGGTATTTTTTTTGTTGTTGTTTTGTTTTTAACTGTTTATTGTTTACTAGTTCACATTCATATTTATTCATTTTAAGCAGTAGGAGGTTATTCCCTCCTTCATAGACAAAAACAAGTCCCATCTAAGATGCTGTTTCATAGCCTCTCAATAGATATTTTGATCTCTGATAGGAGCAAAAATTTGATTTGATTGCACTCTTTCCCTAATATGGTTTGCATTGTCATTTTCAGCCCCTTAGAATCTGTGCATTTCTCTGCAATGAGTGCATTGATGCCTCTGTGTTCTTAGGTTTTACACCCTTCTACTTTCATTTTAGTTATATTTCCACAGGACAAGTATGAAACCATGAAATTCTTGACAATGACTTGACTTGAACCTGTCTCAGAAGAACATCCTACAGTTATCAGATAATTTCTGGCTAAGATGTGTTCTGTAATAGTGTAATTCCTCTGACAATTATATTGCCAACAACAACCTCAAAGTCTTCATTATTGAGCTAAATGGCTCAGTGTCCACTGAGTCTGTGCTTGGGATAAGGTATCTATCCAAGGTGGTGGATATCTACTTAAACAATTTCTGTAGCCACAGCCATCAGTAGCATGCCTTCAATGGCCTATTCAACCCAAAATCACCTCATTAGAGAGGGCTGGGTGCTACAGCCGTGTGAATTTGAGAAAGGAAAACACTTCTGCATCATTATGCTTCTTACTGACTACAGCTACCAAAGTCAGGATTTCCTCAACCTGTCCAATTTCCCAATATGAATTCTATCTGGGTATAAAAAGAGAATTTTTGGCCACTTTATTGATTTATGGACATTCAACACACTAGTTTTAGCAGTTGTTGAATCGCTGGTAGCAAGTTCTAGAGCGCTGTGAATATGCAGATTATCTCAACACCTTGAGCATGGTATGTCCAACATGTCCAGAAGTCATGCCTAGGGTCAGGAGATTCATTCATGGTAAATTCTGTGTATCCAGACAGTGTCGGACTTTCAGAAAATGGGCCACATGTAATTGGTCCATTTAAAACTTTGTGTGTAGAAATATGAGAGCCCAATAACAGTCTCTCTGATGTTAGATCCAAAGGAGCTTTATGAATTTTCCTACTCATAGAAATACATAGGGAAAATCTTTTAAACTTAAGTGAGGATTTTACTGTTAGCCCAAAGGAAGTGAAAGAATGGTGTCTCCTGTTAAAAGGGAAGCCATGTACTTAATCAGAAGTTATAAAGGGCTGTATATAATAATCTTAATCCTGAAGGCATAACAGTCACTGCTGTTTCTCTCAAAAATGTGATTATTATTAAAAATAAGTAATTTTCAGAGACAACGCAAAAGCATATTTATCATTACCACTAGTTTTCTTTATTTTTAGAGTAAAAATATACCTGCATAACTCCATTTTGGCATGTGCTTGATTGTTAATTGTTTCCATTTCAGAGAATCTAATGTAATTGTTGCTGAGTGGCTCTTCTTTCCCACTAGTCCTGTTTTGTCTTCTCATGAGGAAAAAAGCACTCTCAACCAGGATTTTTTTTTAAACCATATATAAATTTTGTCACTGCAGTGAAGAGCTCTTACCAGGTGTCCAAGCATGTAAGTTAATTATAGCTAGAGGATAAACCTCTGTGTTCATAAAAGTTATGGATGAAACTTGGGAATGAGGGGGAAGGGTTGTCTTACAGGTATCATTATGTTGAAGCAGCTTTTGAGATAAAAAAGAACATCTGAAGTCTTCATTAGGAATTATAAATTTCCAAGCCTTTGGGCACAAGTAAATATTCCAAAATGAAGCTCAGCCACTTTCCTCTGTTTTCTACATAGACTTCCCTATAGTTTAATGTGGTTTTCAGCAGTAATCACAATTATTCATCTCTCACATGGTAGAAAATACGCTGTGCATTTGTACTAAATTCAGGGACATGGGACAGCCTTTACTATATAATAGGAAATAATCTGGCCCCATCTAATACAAGTTTTTGTCTTTGGAATCCCTCCCAGCTGAACAGTTCATGCAAGGTTTTCCTTCAAGGCAGAAAAATTGCTTCACTGCAGAGAAGCCCTATAAATGAAGTCAGACCGTCAGGAAGAGTCATATTCCTGATGAGTGATAGTAATATACCTGCCTTTCTGCTGATTATGTACTAAGCAGAAAGGGGGCAATCCCAGGGAGGAGTCTCAAGGCAGAATCATGCTGAAGAGAAAAGGGCTGTGTGGTGGGAGGAGTGACACCTTGTGCCTTTTCCTGAAGTGTTGGATGGACAGACCGCTACCACTTCCACTTCTGTGAAACAACCCTTTGTGAGAAAAGGGGGTCAAAAGCCCCAGAGCAGCCAAGGGATTTTGTAGCACTGATTGGAAATGAGAACTTGGACTGCTTCTTGGTAGGAGATGCAGCCACCTTTCCAGTTCTTTTGGTTTGTTGGTTTGGGGTGTTGTTCTCCTCCTGTGCCAGTTCTCAAGAAATACAGATATGAGAAGCTCTGTAGAAGAATGGCAAAATGCAAAAGAGAGACAAGGGTCTTAGAAAGAAGTCTCATCTCTTAATTACATTTTGAAACCTGTGATTTTGTGTGTGATTTGTCCCAGAAATCAACTCTATAGTTTTGTCCGATCTGAGTTTTGAGTTCACTTGCTCCCACAATAAAAAAATGAAGTTTCAATGTAGAATCTCAGGGAACAGTACAGTAACTTGCAATGACATGAGATTTGGAAACATTCATTAAGAGATTTGGAGATAATCTGATAAATTTTTGTTTGTTTGAGTTTTGGGAGCTTTTTGTTTTTCTTTTAGTTTTTTACTTTCCTCTTTGTTCTCCTCAGTTTCCCAGTTACGAACTTAGGGCTCTTATGGTAAAATAGGCATTATTATTTATTAATTAGGGGATTATTATTTCTTATCAAAAATAGATATAAAGCTTAAATCAATATTAATTTTCAAGTTAAGAGTTATTTTGGATACTTTCATTCAGCCATATATATACATCAGTCTATAGCTACCCTTGTGTTTTACTTGATACCATGTTTTGGCACCTTTCTCGAGTAAAATTTTCCATAATATTTTCGGTTGGGCTTTTTTTAATATTATTTAGAAAGCATCAAAGTACATAAGAGTGATAACCTGCTATATTATCCAATTTATCTGTCTCTTTTTTGTTTGCAATGGCTGGCTTCTGTTGAAAAATAAATAATATTCAAGATTTCGAAAAATAAACTCTTTACGTTATGTCAGGTTTACTTCCCAGTAAACTACACTGATGAGTATATGGCTGTTGTTTTCCAGTCATTTTGTTCTGAAAGAATAGTGACCAGCAAGAGAAATTTTCAAAAATGCCTATGGTATTGAGAATTGTAAACCCTACTTTTCCAAAGCAATTTAGGAAGCACTCAGGCTGTCAGAAGTGTTGTCTTTAGGAGGCATGTTTTTGTTTAGTTTGAGTAAAATTCCAAAGGATGCCTGCTCATCAAAATAAGTAACTTTGGTTTAAAAATCAGGTTTGATACTATTTTTGAGATAGTTATGATTTTATTAATATAGTTTGAGTGGCTTTTGTCCGAGTTTAATAGTCTTATGTGCAAGAAAAGGAAGGATGGAAAAAACTTCACCTGAATTTATATTTTCTTCTTTGATCACTGCACATACATTTAATGCTATTTTGTCAGAGGTTTCAGTGGCAAATCAGTAATAGTGTGGAATGGGTAAACTGTTTGGTGGGATCCAATATTTAAAAATCAAACTGTTGTTGGTAGCATTCTGTTGCTGCCTCTCTGAAGAAATGGATTTTACACATTAGCAATAGTTTCAATCACATTAGTAAAATATATAAAAGTTTGATAATGTTTTACCAGTTAAAGCATTCTGTCTGCTAAGTAGGTTTTTATACCATATTTGCCTTTTATACCATATTTGTTTTTATACCGTATTTGCCTAAAGACAGCCCTCTTAGCTATGATCTAATCTGGGTCATGTTGATAAATTTCCACCAAGAAACTTTCACCTTTTACTCCCCAGCTGCAGACCTTCATCTTTGCAGCCTATTAAACCTACATCTAAAATCTCAGATCAGTTAAATGATGCCAACCATTGTAAGGCCTTTCATTTATTTAATTTCCAAACTTGTTTAGAATGACTTCAATATTTGTTTAAATTCACAGCTTCCTGTGAAGTTGGAAAGGTAGTCCCTGTGTAACCATGTTCCTTCTTTTGGAAGCTTTGGGAAGCATTGATCAATTTAGGATCTGGAATAAGTCTCTGTTCCAATGTCCAAGGACATAATCCAGGTTTAGGCCCGTATCTAAACTTAAGCTACATTGTGAGCAGTTCTGCAGCTTTCCAATATTAGCAGCATATTATACACCAGAAGCAGAATCTGCGCAAATGCATCTCCCCTCCCAATTTTTATTGATACACAGGTTTCACATAAATATGAAATATTCTGACTGCCAGGAAGTTATGAAGGGAAGACATTCAATATCTTAGAAAGTGTAACCCATCACCACAGTAAAAAACCTCTCAAGAAGTTTACTACATGCCAAGCATGGAGAAATTTTCAATTATTTCAGTAGTTTGTATCTCAGAATTTTTTCCCTGATATTTCCTCAATCCTGTTTTCTTGTTCATATTTTGATCATATTATTAATTATTCCCTATATGACAGCAGCCACACTCCTTTGAGGGGGCTGAGTGCACCCACCTTTGTCTCAGTATAATGTACTGCAGCACCAGTATTCAGCATCCCAACCCCCTCCTTCCTTTTCTTTCTTCCTCTGCTCTCCCCCTCCCCTTGCTCCCCAGATAGTCCATTCTCCCAAGGAAGCAACCATAGCAGAAGTCTCTCCGGATTCATTACCATTTCGTAGTAAGAACGGTACTTTGTAAAACCGTAGGCAAGCACAAATGTTGAGGAAAGGACATAATACATGCAGATTTGTCATGAGTTTTGTAATTACCTTTGCATTCTTCAAGGAATCCCAGAAGCATAAGGAAGGAAGGAAGTAGTGTTGTTTTGGCCCCAGATGACTTTAAAACTATGGTGCATTGCATTGCGGGATCCTATTAATAATTAAACTATCTGTCACTTACCAACAACATACATTCCAAATTAAATTTAAGCAAAAAGAAAAAAAAAGATCATTTGGGACTGAATTAGCAGGCTTCAGAGAGAAATAAATAATAATCAAACATCTGTGTTCTAAATAGTACGTGCTTTATCAGACAAACAACTGTTACCATCTCATTGTATAAAATGGCTTGGGGAAAACACCATAGCTCAAAAGCAAAGTCTCCGTTAGAAAAGAGAAAAAAAAAAAGTTCATTAACAAGTCAGGAAGTGATTGAAAGTTGCCATGTTGCTGTATTGCTTTTTTCCTCCATTGTATCTGCTGGCAGTAAAACTGTATTTATTTTTGTACTCGATTCAGTGGACAAACGGAAACTCCAAAGCTAACAAAAAAAATGCTAATGGCATACATTCACAGAGTACAGCAGCTGAAACTTCCAAATATTCTGAGAATCAGAATATGATCCTATCTTCCTTACTTGCTGATTTTTCAAGCACCTTGTCTCCAGTGAAGGTTATAGGGTTTATTTTTGCCAGGGACAAGATGAAGGACACCAAATTAACAAACAGGAAAGAGAAAGAACTTACTATTACCTCAATGCTGCCAAGACATGCTGCTAAGGCATGCTGCTGACCAGACATTAACGCATTGCTAATAAGCACACAAGGGGGAAAAATGACCCAAATAAAACCGTAATAAATAACAATGCAGTACACTAATTAGCCTAGTGCAATATTTCATAATACACAGGCTATTTTTGTCCTTCCTCCTCTCCTCACATCCATCTTTCAGCCTCTTGGAAGCCATTGGGATAGCATGAGTTTGCAGGATAATAAACCAAACTCATCATTCAGACTATAACAGGATGACTTTCTCTGTGTCTCCTAACATCACATTCCCTTTTTCCACACCAAATCATGCTCTCTACTGTATCACTATGACTGAGGAACAGTGGTGGATAGCTACAAATGATCCATGACAAGATCACACACAAAAATCTAATGATAATACAGAGAAAGCCTTTAATCTTTCATATTATTGTTAGGATGTTTTTATTTCCTCTTTTCCTGAGCTCCAGCACTTGATAGCTGCTATGCCTGCATGTCTGCAGGTTAGGATTCTGCTACCTTTTGAGCAGACGGCTGTCTGTTTGTCTACTCCTTAGGTAACTGTGTTAAAATATCCTATTCCAGCTGTAACACTTGTTTTACAAGAGCCCTGGTTTTGTCTGACACAATATGGAACAACATTTGTCATTCGTTATCAGGGGTGATATATTTGTTAGCCTGCAGAGAAACATCTGCTGTGCTTTAATCTCTAGTGTGCAGGCCAATATTCATAGGATACAGCTGCATAAAATCACAGTATTAGATGGGGCTGTCCAGTCTGACATGAAGGCTAGCTGGCAGGCAGACAGAAACAGATTTTATTATCTGCCTTTTACATATTTATTTATGTCAAATATTTCTGAGAATCCATACATTAAAGCCCTTTTTATGCATTGTTGTTTTGCGGTGACAAGTCATCGACAGCCAAATGAGAAATTTATGTTACATATTTAATATGGACATCTGAATGATTATCAAATCTATAGAAGCCAAGCCTGCCCAATCACCCCTAAATAATGGATGAGAAGTGGATGTGACTCAATTTGTTCAGTATAAAACCTAGACGACCTCTGTCTCTCATTTCATCACTGCAGCACTGTCATTATTTGCTTCTATTCATCTCACTTGGCATCACTCAATAAAATCTGCACATGATAAAGAGAATAACCTTGGTCAATAGTAAGAATGCACGAGGAGGAAAAATGATCATTTCCTCTCCTCCATGATGGTGCCACAATGTACACCACCATGGCTATATGAACTTCACATGGATGCTGGTATGTAGCCATAAGAAAGAGAAGGCAAAAACTTTAATGAGGTGGTTGGATGTAGGGAGGAGGAGGGATGGGCTGGATTAATGTCCTTGCATTTAGTTTGTGGATTTATGGTGAGGAAATTTTTAAGAGGGATTTAAAACAGAAGAAAAAATGCCACTGGAAATATGGCTTTATTTAAAATAAATGCAGAAACATTCTTGTAGGGGAAAGATGGTGTAAGTATTTTATAGAAGTTGCAACAAATTTTTCTGCTGCTATCTAGCAAGGGCTTGATGGTCCCAGAAAACATGTTTTTCATTGAGACTATCAAAGATGTACTTGTAAGAACAGACCATGTTAAAATAACTGGTCATTGTAAAAATCTGACAAAGAGGAATTAGAAAAAATCAGTTGTGCAGGTTAGATTTTGAAAGCAAATCATGCTCTTTGAGAATACTTCAGTAGGCTGCCCGTGATCATGAAAGTCTCATATCTAACATTATATATTCACTTCCCTTTTCAAAGGTGCCTTAGTTGGGTTGACATGTCAATAAATGAATGCAGGCATGACAAAGGTTAACTTCATATGCATCAAGATGAGAAGTTACAGAAATGTTGAAAATGTGTAACCAGATTTCATGGAAGCAGGAAAGATGACCTATGTCATGCTCAGTAGAGCACACTGTAATTTTATATCTCATTATTCATACAAATGCCCTGCAAAAGATTTACCAAAATGGACAAAGCTATAGAAGGTTGCAGTGAAAAATGATAGGAACAGAAGGTTAGGAGGGGCATAAAGGATAGGAATTTGTAAGCAAAAAGCAGGCAGAACTGGGCTGCAGTATGCTGATTAAAGATTGGGTTACTGCTGCATTTTAAAAAGGAATGGAGTCAGTAAGTCTGAGGATGTTGGCTAGACAGTTGCAGACTGTTAGTGCAGAAGCAGCAGCAAAGTTTCAATCTGCAAGTTTGAAAGGGATGAGTAAGAATCATAAGGAAACTAGGTAGTAAAAGAAAAAAGGGAACCATGAGTACACAAGGAGATGGGATCATAACAGGTCCAAACATAGGTACAGCATTGAATTCAAGACTGATGAGGAACGCAGAAGCAGCATTGTATAATATGCAAGTGAGAAATTATTGAAGTGGCTTTGCATATTCATACTATGTAGATATTTATCCTGGGCTTGTCATGTTTTCTTCTCAAGCAGTTCAGCAGAGTAAATTGCAAGTCAGTGTCACATGTGAGGGAAGCTGTCAACTGGCAGCCTCCTAGAGCAAAGCAACTTGCTTTCCAAAGAAGAACTTGTGGTGGACTTTGAAACCATTTTAAATGAACAGAAGAGGCTCCCATTTGAGGATAATATTTGAAATGCAGCTGTCTCAACAAACAAAAGGGTCTTTGCTTCAGCAAGAATTAGCTGCAGAGGATGAAGTGAAAGGCAGGGGTCAAACAGTGCAGCAGAAGAAAAGGAAACAGGGACGCAGGACCACTAGGATCAGAGAGAAGATGCTGATACCTGTTATCAAAGAGAAAGTTGGTGTCAATTAAAAAATAACTTGGTAAATGGAGGGAAAGAAGCAAAGAGAAAGGGAAATCCCAGCTTCTGCAAATGTCTAAAGAAAAAAAAAAAATAAACTAAAATTAGCAAGCTGTTCACCTAAATTCAAGTAAACTAGCATGAAGTGGAAGATGCCCCGTTGTTCAAGAATATATTTTGTGAAATCTTCATGGAAGAGTGAGGAAGTGAAGGTCAGAGGAGACCACGTCTGGCAAGACCATTTAGAGCTGTAAAGCTAGTAAGTAACAAAGAGGGGATAAGTAATGAAAGAGTATCTGGTGGGAGTATTCAGAGATAGAATTTGTCAGAGGAAATAATCATATTCAGATGAGAAAATTATGTTGAATACTTAGCCATGTGGGTCTCTAGAGAAGGGGATTATTTGGGGTTCCTGAAATGCAGTAGATGATGCCAAGATGAAAGGGTACCTGAAGCAGTAGGCAGAGATTACTAAGCAAAGTGCAGGTTAAGTACTGAGTATTTGGAGGGTATCTGTGGGGGGTGAAGACACTGGGAGAATTCTCTTTATTAGACAGTGAGAGAAAGAAGATGGATCACACAAGAAGATGAGGTTGTGGAAGGGATGAGAATTTTCCTCTTTCTTACAAATTATAAGAAATTAAACATATTATTTTCAGGCTGGCCTAGGAATAGGTAGAATTCCTTCTGAAATGATTTAATGAATAGTGCAGTGGAAGTAGAAAACTGTAAATAAAGATGAAAATAAAGAAAATGTTGAACTGACAGCAAAAGAACTTAAAAAAATTCTCATTTCTTTTGAATGCAGCAGGAATATTTGTACAGATATATTAAAGTTCCTGAGCTGCTACATCAGATTTATTTATTTATATTTCTCCATAAGGACGATGTCATTCTACCATTAAAATCAACATTAATGGCAAAATTAAAAATTACCACTTTTCTTCTCACCTCCATCTATACACATAGATGTTACTTATGTCTCTAGGTTGAAATAATAGGGGCAAATTAAAAAAAAATAAAAAGCAAATATATCATGTTAAGTTGTCCAGGACTGTGCTCAGATGGGAGCTTTAGTTTTGTTTGTTTTCAGAACTGCAGAAATCAACTTGACACGGCATGTCTGCATATTCAGGAATTATCTGGGAAAAATCACATGCAGAGGCAGCACCAGTTAGGAATGGTGAATTGCTTGAACTCATTTGTAATAGTCATGAGCAGTTTGATCGTTTCCCCAGCCTTTTGAAGCTGTGTGATTTGTTCTGTAAAGCTAATGCTGGCAATAAAGAACCCATGTCTCTCTGTTAATCAGGTTGAAGATGGCAGCTGTTTCACATCAAGAGGATTTTAAGACAAAAGAAGAATAAAATACAAGACAGAGAGAGAAAGGAAAATTTTATTCTTTGTCAGAGTCTAAAATTAATCATGATGATTTAAACAATTCCAATGAAGACCTTTGTATATGCTGAAGAGATAGTGGGGAATATTGTGTTTCATTGATGAAGCATTGATACAATCAGCTTCAGGTCTCATTGAATGCCTTGAAATCCTTTCAAATTCCTTTACTTTTTAAAGTCTCTAGCATTTTGGAGAAATTTACCATTTCATCCTTTGTTGCCACAGCCTTCAAAATGGCATTAAATATTGTGGCTGTTATTCTTAGAGTTATGCAAGAATAAAGATTATTGGATATTATCTTTCTGTCATTAAAGGAAGTTTTTTTTTTTAATTCTAGCAGAAGGTTTCTTTGATTTATTCCAAATGTTTCTTTGCTTCTATCATGTGCTGACCTGATAATAAGCCCCACTATGAGAAAGGACACTTCTATTTTTTAGCTCAGATGAAGTTGGAAAGAGTTCTGAAGTGTAGGGTTTCAGTGGGGGAAACCCTTGTCTCTTTGCAGTCAGCAAGGCTTTGCTGTTTTCTTCAGCTGAGCCTAAACTTACCCCACTATGCATGAGGAAGACCTGTGCTGTGTTGGTTTGGATTTGAGCAACTCCAACAAGGTTTTGTTTTGTTGGTTTTATGACATAAATTAAACACCACTAGCCAGGGGATTCTGGTTCAAACGATCACCATTTAAAGACTGTCCTGGATGTCATTTTATTAATATATTAATGAATATTATTTGATTCTAGAAAAAAAATATTAAGCAATTAAGCCATACTGGTAAATATTTAATATACTCATTGTACCTTTTCCTTCCTTACCCAAAAGCAGCTCTGTATGGAGTGACTGTTAATTTTATAGGTAAATGGTGAATTATAGAACCATGTTACAAAAATACCTCTCTGCCAAACACATCTAGCCAGCATCTTGCAATCAGTTTGAGACTCATCCCACTCTTTAAGAAGCCTCATACAGGCAAAACAATCCACCCCACAATATTTATCTTTTTGCTTCCATAAATTGCACACAGCCAAAGGCTAAGAAAGGATAAGATTATAACACTTTCTTGTACATAGAAACATTAGCAGTTGTCAGTCTCACAGTATGAAATATGTAACTGGAACTTTAAATGGATACCAGTGGGAAGGGCATGGGCTCACTCTTCAGTGAGACCCACAATGTTTTGTTAGTCCATGAATGGCTCAAGATTACAGACTTTAAGTTCATGGTGGCTTTAGGATTTTTAAAGAGGGCTTTTATGGCTCTCTCTGGGTTTTGTAGAGTTGAACAAGGGCACCTGGTTTTGCAGATGTAGGGAAGTGAATAAATAGTGCTAATAAAAATCTTAAACACTCATCCAGAATTTCCTGAAATATTTCCTCAATAACATGCTTGACACATATTTGCATTTATTTTTTCATGTACACAAAAAATAGGATAATGAATATATACTCTGTAACATATCTTTGTACTTTAACATGTGCTTACTAAAATTACCAAAAAGTCTCAAAGAATGCCACATATGCAGTCTCTGGAGTGGGAAAAAAATGAAGCAAAGTTCAATACATGTTCCCAAAATGCAAGGTTTTATCTTATAAGTTGCTAAACAGATTTAGTACATGTTTTAGTTAGTGCAGAAACCTTAGTTAAACACTAGGCACTGGTGACTTTTAATCTTGTTTGTATCACAGTTGTATAGTGTGCATTGATAGTATACTCATTTATGTGCCTATATATTCATTCAAATGCTTTGTTGTGTCTTTTTTTACCTAAATGAAAGTGGTTTCTTTTTGTTTTCCCACTTTGTTCCACTCTGTTCCCATACCTTGGCAAAGCTGGGTACAACTGTTACTGTAGCTGAATACATGGGCAATTATTTTCAAACAGCTGGAAACTTTTTAAGGCTCGTTTTTCTGCTCCGTGAGGTATTAGTAGGTAGCTCCTCTTTCATGATGAATTGCATGGCCCTGCCTGAAGACTACCTATATTTTCAATCTCCTTTTGCTTATACTTAACAGTGAAAAGGTCTGTAACTTGAACCACACAACTATCAGGTTCTACACAGGAGCCTCACTATTTGGCAAATTATTTGCCTTTGTTGCATTCATTTTTGTTTATAAAATACTAATTACCTCTTTTATTGTTTGAAGAGATTAAAAGTTAATAGGAGAAACTAAATAAACAGAATGCCATTCTGCACAAACTATATAAGCTGGTAATTAATTTCTGGCCTCCTCTGAGCTAATTAACTCATATAAAGAAATGAAGTTAATGAACCATAATTCTAGTCATACAAGTGTAGATACAAGCAGTTTGACTTAATGAATTAATAAGATATTTCCTTTCTTAGAGGTTTTTCAATTGTCTTCCTAGTCTGTAGGCCTTCTTAATGTTTCTTTCTGGCTAAAATATTTAATAAATGTCAGGGCAACCTGGAGATGGGACTTCACAAATTTTACTGTCATGTAGGAGACCACAATTTCAGAGCAAACAGGGAATTCTGGCTCAGCTGGGTGATGAATCTTGATACACAACAGAGACGTTTTATTCTGACTGGAGGTGATGCAGTAAACATCTTAGACTGAAAAGTAACAGCGTCTGAAAATGTAGTCACTTTGCTTTATCTGGACTAAGGCACAAGTAAAAATGAAATAATTAATAATTATAATGATATCCCTTTTGGCTGAGTGAAAGGATCAGTTGTTAGTTTAGACTGCAGACGACCTCATTTCTATCAGCATTTCATCTGGAATTTGCACTGTTATCTGAGCAGGCTATAATCAAAACTTGAGTTGGATATATAATTCTTAGTTAATCTTTAGCAAAAGATTGTTTATCTCATGCTCCCTGATTTTCTGGAAATAAGACTTATTTTGCCTGTTTTGCTACAGTACCAATACAATGTTAGCTTTTACTGTGCTAAATTGATACCAAATAGATCCCATGCTAAAGAAAATAATATATCCAGTGTGAAAGTCCTTGGAAAATCCTATCTCTGTGGCTTTGATTTACAAGTCATCCCCCTGTAAAACTTTCTGTGGTGCCATTAATACTCCCTCAAACACAGCTGAGTCTTACGCATTTATGAAGTACCAAAACCCCCAAAATTCCATGGAGTATAGTTTTCTGCAAGACTGGTTTTCCATTTTTTTCATTTCATGAGATGAAACATGATTTTATAGATTACATTATTGTTAGTATTTTGCAAATATTTTAAAATTATTTATTGATTAGCAATCTTGAGAACATGATGATTCTAAAACATTAAGAAAAAGAACATAAGCAGAGGAAACAAAAAAAGATTTTAAAGCTGATTTTTCCCTTCAGTACAGGAGTACAGAACATAATTGGACATCTGTTATGAAACCTGGAACTTCATGAATCAGTGAAAGGATTCTGTTGATTTCAGATGGATTAGCATCTCTAATTATTTCAGAAGAAGAAAATAAAAGAGGTAAAAAGTCTTTACATTTTTCTGAAGGCCACACTGCTCTATACACATATATTCCTTGCTTCTTTTCCCTTTTAGATGAAAACTTCTCTTATCCTATTGTTTTAAACATGTCATTTACCTAAGTGTCAGCAGTCTCAGTCTCAGGCCTTTGACCTTGGACTGCGACCAGGTGATCAATTTTGTTTTCCTTGGGCCTGAAAGCACAGCTGACACAGCTTTAGAAATGTATTTCATCTTGATTTAGTAACTTTCATTTATCCATCTCCATTATTTACTTAGATGCTAAGAATACATCCTTTCTAGGCTATTTGTTTCTAATTGTTGAGGTAGACACACATAAACATGCTGCAGTCACTAAAAGCGAGCAGTGTCTGGCTGCTGATAGTCTGAACATAAAATGATCAGGGCTTTTTAGATTCAAAAAAATCTCTTCTATAACCATAGCAACATTTGTTATTAATGAAAAAAAAAAAAGGCTGTTAAGTACCAACACACAATGTAATTAAAAAGCAAGATTCCAATTAAACCTGTTTCAAAGCAGCTTGTCAATATAAAACCCATGAAGGAGAACTTAAGCATAACAAAATATGATTTTCCTTAAGAAAAGACTGGTGCACCATTTCAGGTTTTGCACAAATAAGAATACAATTTCTTTTTTTTTGGTTCTGAGTCCATTTCTCTGATGCTGCCTGTTAATAGATCCTAAGTATTAGATCCAAATACTTTGTCCATCCAAATCCATGCATAGCACTCAGAGCACTGGCAGTATCACATGAGGTTCTACCCTAGCTGCATGTGGAAGGTAAATGCAAAGAAAATGCTGCAGAATCCTTTTGAGTAGGCAATTGCATTCATTCAGAGCATAAATTATAAGGTATTCCATATTATCACAAGGGCAAATTTTATCCCTCAGGGTAAGCGTACCTTTCACCTGGAATAAATATTTACTTATTTATGAAACAAAGGTAGGATGGTGCCCTCACTAAATACAACAGGTATTTTAGGAAACAAATAAGGTTATTGCTGTCCTTAAAGTCCTTTTAATGCTGTGTGAGATACTGATGGTTTAAAACTTGCATTTTATCTTACAAGCTCACTGTACTTCCTCAAGGACAACCAATAGAGTGCTATCCAGCGCAGCCTCCATCTACAACCAAATCTTTGCCAAATGAAATTTTTATGTCTTCCAGAGCAAGCCAAAACCACAAAGTTCAGGAATTGGCAGAGTTCATCTTTGATTGGGAGCCCAACCGAGGTATATATTGTGTTCTAAAATTTCTGATTAATAAATTATCAAATTATTCTCTTTTGTAGACTTTGCTGCCACTAGATTTCCTGCTATAAAACTCCCCATCTTCCTGTCTTTAATCTTTTTTTGAGATTCATCATAGTGCTAGAAATATGCTACTGGGCACAGTTATGCTCAGAGCTTAAACTACAGATTTCAGAAGCCTAGTCCTATTTAAATCACAGATTTAAAACTTCTATATGTATTACAGCTAATCTTCTCTTCCTTTAGAAAATGACATTTTTTCAGCATATGTCAATGAACAGTATGAAAGATCATTCTGTTAACAGATAAAAGCAAATCCTGGTGTACTTGATAGGAACTGCCTGAACAAGGTAAAATTAAACTGCAGCTTCCTGTCTATGCTATGAATTAACATATGGGTGTTCTGCACTAAGATTATATCTTTTTTCCTTTGGTTTTCTTTGTAGGCTTGATTATTATTAAAGACTAAACCCTATGTTTAAGACTGTGCCAGTTAATACTCTTGAATTAACTTTTAACTTGTATTTTTTTCCTAGTCCATAATCAGATAATCTATGAGCAGGACTGTTTAATAACTTTTAATTTTAGGATTTTTTTTTCTAATGACCTTTAATATTAACCCTTTTTTGGGTGATAAAAGGAATATATTTCATGTCCTGTGTGTGCTCTATATAGTCTGTTCCACTGCTAGATAGATGACATACACATATTATTTGTTAAATAATAAGACCAAGGAGAATACAAAATAGAAAAACATTCCTGAAAGGTGATACTTGGTGGCTGAGTTCACAGGAGAGAGTTATATTTCCATGTGGTGCTGCTGTAGCCATGCACCCTTTCAATAGCCTGTTTCATGTGGCTGCCTGCACACTTGACCTGCACTTACAGATTTGAGCGTTCAGTTCCAAGTCACACCACAAGCAGGCCACCTTCAATAAGCAATTTGAAAAGGCTGCAATCTCTTGGGATTAGATACTTCTGTGTGGAAAGCACACATAATTTTGGCACACAGAATAATTTTACAGCTTGTGATTACTACATTCCTTTACCAAATTCTGGCCATCAGTGAGAAGGGAGGAGCATATGCATTCTAATGACGATGAAGGGTAAGTTGGGCAATGACGACAAGCAGACACCGGAAACCCTGGCAGACTTTTTTCACGATGGTTCATGCAACCCTGGATGTGCATGTGTTAGTATTCTAAAAATAAAACAATGGTTATGGTCATTATTGGGAGGACATGGTTTTAGAAAAATAAACTGCTCTTAGAAGATAGCTTTAGTGACATAAACACATGAATGCTGAGATATGAATCACAGGGTCCTTCTGCATTTTCATTATCTTCCTCTGAGAATTTAATGTGCTATAAATGGGATTCTATAGGAAATTCACCCATATATAACAATTTATAGTGTGATGTCAAGTCTATAAGGATTAACACTCAAACCATTATATCTATATTTTAATCATAGTCATAATCAATTATAGTTACATAATTTTGACTTTTCTCAGTCCATTTTTAATACATGCTGGCTGCTGTATTAATACTTTTTTGGTTCTTGAGAGGAATCACAAATGGTTTCTTAAATTAGAGAAAGAAAAACACTGAATTCTTAAGCAGATAAAAAAGGCTTAAATACATCATGATTAAACCATATGTCTTGTACAATCATCTCTTAAGTACTATAAGTCTTTACAGATGTACTGACCTCTTAGATTCCACAGCACAAATGAATCCCATTGCAACTGTGATATATTAATATTTGTCAAAGTCCTCCAAATTGAAAAGATTTTCTTTTCCTAGTACATGGGATTGCTTAGTTGAAAATTAAAGTTGTTGTCCAAATACAGCAGACAATTTGTTGCCTTCTATTCAGGGGAAATTTCTCCCTCCTTCTGTTAGATAATATTTATTGTGTTTCATTTTTAATAGCGTGAGAACAATAGTGGCCCATTTGTAGTTACAAGAAAATGTTCAAGTCTTAAGGAGCAAATGAAATTGAGAATGCCTAAACATCTTGAAGTATCTCCTTTGTGTGTAGAAACTCTGACTCAGACAACAAGTAAGGGTAGAACAAAATAACATTATTATTTTCATACTTTCCACATTGTTATTCTGCTTCAGTGGTTGCTTAATCAACAAGGAATTAAAAATTATTTGGAGATGTACTTTGTCCTGAACATTGTTTTACCTTTTTAATATTGCCATTTATGTGGATTGTCTTAGACTTGGGAGGATAGGAATAGAAATTATGTCTCTCATTTCTACTGTTTCAGGCTCTCTGCAACACAGGGACATGTCATGACAGCTAACATTCAAACAGCAGAAAACAGGCATCTCTGAAACATAAATAATGTGGATTGATTTTGGAAAACTAAAGGTTGCAATCCAAAAAACCAACCAACCCATTCATCCAGTCCACCACAAAACAGACTAATTCAGTCCCTAATCTTTATCTCAAGTGGAATCTAGCTAAAATGAAACAGGTGAGCCTGACACTTCTAATGTGATGGAGTTAATGCAAACACTAGGCAGTTTATTTTCAGGTCACATTTGAATGTGATTTATGAAAAATACTATCAACTGAGTTTGAGCACCCAAGGATTTGCTTTTTAAGTCATCTTCTAATCCTTGATATTGAATTAGTAGTGGTATTTTGATCCTTAAGACTTGCATCTTTACATACTACTTTACACCATTCTGACTTATTTATCTCTTTTGAACTCAACAATGATGTTCTATAAAATCATAATCTTCTTTCTGAAAAATAGTAATTTTTGTTGGATTCAGAATGAACTTTCCATACCACACTACAAGAGACCTAGGTTAGACAAGTTTTCTATATAAAGAAGTTCTGCCTTGACCGTGCAAGGATCAAGTGTTGGAAAATTTAATTCCCAACACAAAATGGAAAGTTATCAGAAGATTGTGGATTATATCATGGTCTCTGTGGAGTGTGCAACACTTGCAAGTCTGCAGCACATTATGAGCTAACACTGTGAATTAATAATTTTGCATTTAGAGGTGTGAAGAAAAGGATAAAATTTTGTGTTGATTTAACAGAAGACTCTTGCAGTGTGATAAACATAAGTGATTTTTCTAAAATGATGGGTACAACAGAACACATATGACAGCTAAATGACATCTTTAAGAAGAAATTGTCCATAGAGTAGCAAAACACATTTACAAAAATATTACCTGATGCCTTTTAGCAGATTCATTATAACCATAAATAGAAAGGGACAATCACACACAGCAAAGTAAGACATGAGTAATATAAATATAAGGTTATTTAATGCATGTCATCCATTTAATGTATTAGGTTACACAAAATTCTTCATAATTAAGTATTTGTAGCTATTCTGCATTAAGAAAGAATCTACAATAGCCGTGTCAGTTATACCAATAAACACGTGTCCACCCTGTTAAAAATGATTGCACAGCTTCTTGTCCGAACTTGCCTGGTTCTGGCTCCCAACTACTGCATTTCTTAGAAAGGGTGTGGGATGGGGAATCTCTCCCACATTTCCCTGGAAAAGTCAACTGTTAACGCAGCAGAACATGTCTGTCAATTTACACTTAAATAGAACACAAAAGATGCAATATGAAAAAAGAAATGTCTGTGTCTCTGTGTGTCTTTCAAAATTCACCATCAAAAACTGTCCATGGAGGAAGGCCGGTTGATGTACTGTATACTCTGGAAGAGCAGAAAGTCTGTCAGATGGCTGACACAAAAGTAGACACAGAAGTAAAAATTCACTTTCTGCTTGGTCTCCCAAGCATCCATGGATCAAAATAATAATGGCAATGAGAAGCAGCTTTGCTTCTGTACAACAAAGAACAGTCATAGTCAATGACCTTGAGTGCTGAGAGCATGCAGGAGGCATACAGGGAAGTTACAAGATGTGACTGTTCTAATGCAGCCTTGTTACTGAACCAGCAGCGTTCCATGCACCATCTCAGTGGCACAACCAAGACCAGAGAATTTGGAGCTGAAAAATAATATGTTATGAAATAGGGTCAGATGTATAATAATGGACAGATCCCAGAAGAGATGCCATTGCTGTGCAGACAGGTGGGGTCCCATAGCAAGAGCATTGCCTGTAATTTAGTTTGGAGTAATTTCTCCGGATTCTTAATTTGGGTACCAGGAAGCAGACTGGATATATATGGTAATTCCTGATGGAATTTAATACTTTGTGAGAGATGGACAGATTCACTTATGTATCTTTTGGCATTCATTATAGCCTTCAAAAGACAAAGGAAAGCCAGGATAAACTACTCACGACTGTAGCTGTGCTGCATACTGTATAATGTATGAAGCTACTGTGAAAAAGATACAAAACTGGATGTTGAATAATTATTATGAAAAAATGTCTGTATATACTCTAGATACTCCTGATTAATTGACAAGGAGGTCAATTGCAGTGTGAGACGTTTTGTCAGAAAAGTTATCAAGCATGATTCTGCAAAAGCAGCAAATAAAAGTGAGGAAAGAAATTCCAGCTTAAAAAAAACCCCAAAAAACAACGGCTGTATGTCTGCTTTTTACCAAGATCAACAAACTTTTTTTTTTACACTATTAGAGTTCCTTTGGGGTAAAAATGTGTTTTAGTAAGGCTACCAGTAGTTATTTTCCTTTTTCAATGTATTGATCACAGTCTAGAAAAGCAACAGTTCATACTAAACATACTTAAGTTCTGTTACTACACAAAGAACACCAGCAGTTTAAATATCTATGTCTCTTATAGTCTCTGAAAAAGACTGTGAAGTGTGTAAAAGAAATATATTCTGTTTTAGCCAACCGTGTATGTTTATCGACGTATTCATAGGAGCTGAGTAGCAATGGAGTCTCCAGAAACAGCTATTGAAAACACTTTCCTGATGGCACCACTGGGACAATTAATTATTCAGTTTCACGTGGAGAAATAAGTTAGTGTAGCTAAATGAAGACAGGAGAGAACACAACACTTAAAACAAAGTGTTTCTCATTTAAAGCATAAATTCATGTACATAGGTCTAGTTCACTTTTGTCAGAAAATATGCAGCTTCCAGTACCATTGACTGGTCAAAATAGGTATGTTATTAACAGAGGCAAAAAATGAGGTATTCAGTAACATGCACACCATTTCTTCTACAGCTATGTGTCTGTCTGTCTGTGTAATTTTTGAAGACAAAAATCTTCTATATCACTTATGAAAAAGTATTTTGGATTTGGAAAGAGGGAAGTACTTGAGATACGCTGTTTTGATTTCATATTAATTCATAAATGTAATGATCTGTATTCCAGCATAGATATTAACATCAATGTGTTGAGTAGTCAAAAGAAGATAAAAACATGTAGACAGCATTTTGATGATTTACATGACATTATGTCATCATAAAAGAAAAATGAAGTTAAGAACACTTTACCCACACAGGAGAGACAGTATATTAACATTTCACCTTAAAAACTCAATAACCAAAAGTTTAAGAAGTTACAGAATTTCAGGCCGTGCAAAACTCTGAACTGAATTTGTCTCCATTTCCTAAACACATGATACATTATGTTTGCAGAGTATATTTATTATATTCACACTTAGAGAGGTTACAAGCAAAGTCTATTACCAGAATCATGGATAAGGATTATACTTACACACTGTATGATGGCAAAAACCAATAATATTCACAACAATGAAAGAAATGGTTCCTGCAACATTTTCTCCATGTAGGAGGTAGAGCCATAGAGAAAATTCACATATTCACAGTATCTTCCAGTATGGAACTAAAAAGTAGATAAAGGGCCATCAGGAATTAGAGAACTAAAAATTATGCTTTTTCATTACATTTTCATGCCCTAACATTCATTCCAAAGCCCACTGTGGAGTATCTTAACTTTTCCTTACAGGTTTTTACGCTCTTCTCCTATATAAGCAATCCTATTTCAATATTACTTAGTTTAGCCCAATGTGATCTGCCTTGAAGAAGAATTTGGCTTCCTCTTTCAATGCCAAACTAGAAAAAATCATGCACCTGAGCTTCAGAGTTACCACAGCATTTGAATGAAATGTGTTTCATTTTTAAAATTTTGAATCATATATGATTTGTGTTGCAAGCCAAAGTCAAGAAAGAATTTTCCAGAAATCTCTGAGAAACAGATGTTCTAGTTCTACTGTTCTTATTTAAAGGTTAGGGATTATGATTTTTTACAACTTCTTACTCAAATTCTACGAAGAAAAATCAAAGCTATTTAGCATTGGTTTATGTAGCTATTTTTGGCATTAAGAAAATAAGTCACTTAGTATGCACTGCATTATTGTACTATTGTGCTGGCACCAATTTGTTTGTTTACTGATTGAAGCTAATTTAGCCAGTTTATAACATGTCAGAATTTTTCCAGGGGTTATAGAATACATGCTTTTTGGAGGCTTGCACAACCACTGATAATTAGAACATTAGCCCTTGGGTTGTTTCCTTTCCGTTTTTCCAAAAGGAATAAAAAACCACCTGGATGTGTTAAAACACCTGGGTAATTTATATGGAACACACACAACATACACAGACACTTTCTTCTCCAAAACAGTAGAGCTTCTGTTTCCATGCTGGCACAGAAATGATTGATATAACTAATGACTGATGAAGTAAAACCACTAGCTGTTAATAATTTCACAGTAAGCTTGTGTTTGTTGTTAAACAAAATAAGGGCCCGATTCCTATGTGTATTCTTCATTGACATGACACAGAGATAGAATATGGCATCCAAACTCAATTTTTTCTATTACTTCTCTTAACAAAGATTGCAGCACTACATTTAAAACCACTATCAAATGTTTCACAGAAAATCTCTACTCAGATAAATGAATAATATTTATAAAAATTATATTTTGAAAAATCTTTTTTTCCACCTAGAAAGGACTTTCATTTTTGAAAAATAATTATTGAACTTCCTGATGTGAAAAGACCTTTCTTCCATCATATTCATGAAGTAAATTTAGCCAGCAATCAAAAATATACTAATTGTCATGCATACCTTTTCGGGGAAGGAATTGGTTGATAACTCACTGTAATTTTAAATGACTGATTTGTGAGAAACCAAAAAACTGCTCTTCATTTGGAAATCACTTTGTACAAAACCAATCATTTATTATTAGTTTGCAAATTAAGACAGGACAAAGTAAAATTTTTCCTCCAAGTAAATGAGTAGGAAAGTTCTTAAGACAAGAAAACATTTTCTTTTATTTTGGTTCAAAAGCTGTAGTCTGTTCACAAGGCCTATCTGAAAGACATCTTCTTTGTCTATTGAGAGAACAGCAATTCCTGGAAAACCTCAAGTGTTCCAAAACATCAACAAAAACTCAGGGCAAGAAGAGGACAAAATTACTTATCTCACTCTTTTATGACAGACTTATGGCAAGGATGTTAAAGGTGTTTTGCCTTATCACACTTCCTAGGAAAAGGAAAAACATATTAAAATTACAAACACAATACATAGAAATTTCAGAGAAAAAATCTTAGTATGTTTTATTCCTGAGTGATTTATACTTAATAATTAAGTAAAACAACAATTTCTTCATCCTTCTCTTGTACTGGATCATGATGACGTATCCATGTTGTGAGTACATGTGGGTACAAAGGGATCTTGAAAACTTGGTTTATGCAGCTGAGCTATTCTATGTTTATATAAAGAGAAAAAATCTTACCGTCTTTACTCATGCAAAACCACAGTTTTGCTGCAGGATTCGAGTACATAAACTACATAACACCCCTAGAAACAATTAAGAAAATTCTTCCATCCAACTATACACATTGGGGAAAAAAACCCCTAACCAGCCAAGACTAAAACATAAACATCTTTTTTCCAAAAATGAAAAATATTTGTCTGACCAGAGCTGTGCAGCATTCTCCATACCCAAGGCCTGAACAAGGCACTGTAGGTACCCGCTGCCTGCAAACCCAGCAGAGGGAACACAAAACTGATGCTGTAGGAGACTGGCCATAGTTTTTGGGGGGGTTGTGGTTTCTTTTTAAAACACTGCAAAAACTGTGATGGAGTTGCTTTGCCCTTTGCCAAACCTGGGCTGTGTTGAGGCCTCCTCCTGACAGCACTCCATCCTCGTACACCTTCCTCAAAGGCTTGCATGGCATGGATCAGCCATTACCACATAAGCCTGTGGAGAATGGCCCAGCCCTGGATGCCCCTTGGCTACCATGAGAGCTCATATCCTTCCACCTGCTGCTTTTAAGTCATGGAGTCAAAAGCTGAAGTGGACTCACGTGTGGAGGCAGTTTGGGCTTCTGGGGGGAGAGCAGGAAGAGGAGGCTGGAGGCATGGCATGCACTGCCTGCCCGGGAGTGGAGAGCTGCAGGCAGCCCAGGCTGCTCGACATCGCCCCTGACACGGCCCACAACTCCATATCAAAGCAAATAACAAGAACTGCAGTGTAAAACTGCCTGACTTTTATTTCTGCCTTTCCAAGCTATTGGCTCCTTCGCTAATAATCGGGATTTATTACTGGGCCCATCTGCTGCCTCTCTAAGGTCAAAAGGTAAACCGCAGCCATCGCTGATGTCACCATCAAGGTAGCTAGTAGCAAATGGACCCTGACAAGTGTACTTTTAAAAGAATATTGTGGCAAGAGCACTCTGAGCATGAAAGTCAAGCTGATAAAGAAAATAAAGTCCAAAATACTAAAAAGATGTCAGCTTTTAACCCATTAATCCAAGTGATGGAGTCCAGCTGTCAGTCTTCTATCTGAGCAGCAGTCAGAAAGAAGAATGAGCTCCTATGCCCAGTGAAATGTAATCAGGTCAATCTCTCTACAAGGAAATTCCTAGCACATCACATTTTACTGTATTTCTAGTGCAGACTCCTCAAAGGTACCAAGAAGTAGGAGTGGAAAGAGGATGAAGTCCTTGCCATGGTATTCGCTGTTTCTTCGTGACATAATGATGTTTCATGAAGAACCATCACTCTGGTTTTGTTTCTCAGCTTTTCATTTTCTCTCACCAAGACCTGGCTCTGAGGCATTTATTTCTGTAGCTAAAGCAACATTTTTCAAGTTCAAGGGATAACCTCTGTCCCTTGCAACTGCAGCCCTCCTGATTTCTGCTGCTGCTGTAATAAGGATCACAGTTTTCCTTCTGCATTGCTCTGTGTTTTTATTCGGGGTGATGTAAAGGGACCACAGCTAAGGTTAAACTCTCCAGATAATTTTGTTGGTACGTTTTATCAGTTTCCGGGCAGGAAACTCCTTTTCGACTGCATTTCCAGCTGAGAATAGAAAGTGAAAAGGGCAGAAAGACTGATGTGAGATAGAGCGGCCCTTTTTCCAGTGGAGAAGGAGGATTTACCTCACAGTTTGAGAACAAATTAGAAACTGACAATGTGTCAACAAAGAATTACTTGCTTTGTCTCAGCTAATGTTTCAGAGAGGTTATCTATATCCATGCAGCAACACTGCAAACAAGCAGCAGGTTGCTGACAACTGATGTAAATAGCTACAATTCCTCTACTCTCAGGGTCATACATTACTAGCATCATTTTCTTCTTTCCATATCAAGCAATTGGTGGAGATAGTGATTTGTAGCACATATATACAAATGAATTTCCAGTCAACAGAGGCATAAGGCAGATTTTTTTCCTGATTCCAGGTGCCATGCCATCAGCAAGTGCTCGTGGTCTGCAAACACTCCAGCGATTTATTTTTACCTTCTGAAGGTAAAATGGAAGACATGGGTAAGTAGAAGCTTGTTTAGATTAAACTTTCAGATCTTTTGCTTTTCCACCTTGTATATAAGGACTTATGTTCCTTTCCAGGCAACAAGCAACAACATGGCATTGACTCTGCATGTGACTAGTGGTGAGTCTTTCTCATTAAGCTCTCTTTACTATTTAAGGGGATGATGACTGCAATGTCATAGAATGGAATGACAGAATGGTTTGGGTTGAAAGGGACTTTAAATATCACCTCATTCCAAAAACACTGCCATGGGCAGGGACACGTCCCACTAGACCAGGTTGCTCAGGGCCCCTTCCGACCTGGCCTTGAACACTTCCATGAATGGGGCATCCACAACATCTCTGGACAACCTGTGCTGATGCCTCACCACCTTCACAGTAAAGAATTTCTTCCTAATGTCTAATCTAAATTGATCTTCCTTTAGCTTAAAGCCATTATCCCTTGTCCTACCACTACTTGTAAAAAGTCCCTCTTCAGCCTTTTTGAAAGCCCGCTTCAGGCACAGGAAGTCTGCGATAAAGTCTCCCTCCCCAGAGCCTCCTCTTCTCCAGACTGAGCAGCCCCAGCTCTCTCAGCCTGTCTTCATACTCCCTCTAGCATGGATGCCACATGCTTTTCTTCAATCTTTACACTCCCTTGAGCATTTGCTGCTAATGCCTCTGCTAAAAATCCAGAACTGATTAGTTAAACCCAGATTCACCTCCAGACAAAACTCTCCTTATGCACCCTCCTACATCCCAATCCTAACACCCACAGACAAGTATATTCCACACCAGACTGCCAGTTTCAGTACCAGTTAGCCAGAGACACATATCACCTTAGTGCAGCTGGCAGTATTTGGAAAAGTAAGTGACTAGAAGGCCTCAGCAGTCCACTGGAATTTCTGTGTCACTCAAATGGTTTCTGACTGTGAGGCTCAAATCACAAAAGCCATTTGCATCTGAGGTGGTTTGTGCAGAACTGCACGTGATAAATGTGTTAAATATGGGTCAGCTGCTGGAGATTGAAGTGGTATAATCTTGGGGGGTTTACGAAGCACTTATTATATGTATTTGTACTGCCACAGTTGTGGATCTCCTCTCATACAGGACACACGTTAATTACTGAGAATGAAATTGACCCATGGAAAATAAGAGTTTTAAATGTGGAGTCTAATTTAAGTCATCAAAGTGTGAAAGGTTAAAAGTCCTGCTTTCAGTAGCAGTTTCAGCATAGCTGTACCTTTGAACACGTCTGAACACCTGGATTATTTTCCGGTGTATTTGATTCTCTAAAATAAAGGGTGTCTGCAAAGAAGGCTTAAAAGCAAATAAACTGAATGAAAAGGTAGTCACAGTGGTCAGATTGTCAGTCCTGGAGGTTACATCTGTGCAAGGAATGGGTATGGCAGGAGCAGACAGAGGGCAAATTTACCCCCTGGTACCTCACCAACCTACCTGTGCTCAGCGTAGTAGTAAGTGCCTCCAGAGATAATGGGGTATTTCAGTCTCTGTTTGTTTGTTCCTTGGCCTCTGCTGAGGTTAAAACTGTGCCAGCTGCTGATAACTCTAATGGTGCTTTTCTGATATGGAAACCTATTCACCAGAGATCATAATGGGAGTATCAGTGTTTAGTGCAAGTCCTTTGCAGTTTTCAGATATTAATGGCCTTTAGTCTGTATTGACCTCACAGGCCAGACCAAAGCCAGGAATACAGAGTGAGAAAAGGATGATGATTACTTTATTTTAATAATACAGAAACAGGAGATGTGACATATTTGAAAAGAAATGCTTTAAGGTTTACGCCTTAACCTCTTTTAGATCATTAAGGGAAAGCCATTAATTTGTTTTAAAATAGAGGAGAAAGATAAAACCACACAAAAAATACTATGCAATAGATGAACACATGTGCCTTGAGAGGAACACAATTTAGACTTAGAAGCATCATTGTACTTCTCACAATTACATTTGTTCACCTGCTTCTTAAGTGCACGCTTGTGGCTTGTTAACAAAATGGAATTGTTTGCTGTACAGAGGCTCCTAGGTGCAAAGTTAGAGCTAGCCTTGTATTTTTGCCATCCTGTTGTACTGTGTGGCAGGTTTTTAAGTTTTTCTTCCAGTTTTAATGTCTCTTCTTTATGTTCTCTGTAATTATGGAAGTAGAATCTCCTAAGTCTATTTTGTCCTTCAAATCAACATGGCAAAAATATCGATTCAGGTAATGAGGCACAGGTGTACCTTGTAGGCACTCCATAAAGAATTCTTTCCTGGGGAATCAGCCCGAAGTTACTCAGCGCATTTCTGTAATTCTGCTACATTAGGCAAATTACTATATTAAATAGCCCACATGCTCACATTTCCACCTGAGTGGGGTGACACTAGGTTGTACACTTGGGTTGTAATAAATAACAGGCAAGAGGAAACGATTAGTTTAAGTAGACTTGCTAAACAGAACTTTTCTGCCTTTTTCACTCTTGTGTTTAATCCTGACTCTTCATTTCTGCATTTTACTTCAAAGTAGGAAAAAAAAGGGTCATAGAAGTTCCCACTATTGTCATTTAGGTGCCTTCTTCCGTCTTTTGTCCTTCCTTCTCCTTATCCCTTTTTATAGCAACAATGTGTGTGAGACACTCTGCTTCAGCTCTAGACAGTCATTTTTCAAATAACCCCTGTGTGTATCAGATTCTTGATCTGTAATTTTTTGGATCAAATGTTCTGACTGCTCCTCTATGTATTTGTAACTTCATCCAAAATGTTGTGAGACACTGGCATTGGCACTGACTTCGGTCAAATCCTCAGAAGACATTACTGAACATTTATTTCCTAAAATAAGTGGTAATTGTTTTAATTTCTCTGTGATTTTTTTCTCCCTTTAAACTCTATTTGTTTCTCTGGTTGAATAAATGTTTCAGTCCCTCATTTGTTAATTTTTTTACTGCCCTGTGATAATTTCTTTCTAGATATTTAGAGGGGGGATTATCTTTTTTTCCTTTTAGCAATAGGTTGATACAATTTAAGCATTATGAGACCCTTCTCTTTCTTTATTTCCATGAAAAAAGCATCTTTGTGGACTTAGGCCTATCTGTCAAAGTGCAAAAAAAGTTGTCATTCAAACTGGAGATTATTGTCCAGAAGGTTGGTTAAAATAAATAAGTGTACTATGTATCAAAGCTCCTCAAGATCAACAACTGACTTCTTCTCACAGATCATTTCTCAAAAGGCTAATGATTTTCAGTGTTTGTCATAGAAAATTTACCACTCAGTTGTGATGACCTTCTTTACCTGGAGACTGCAAGTATCATCTGTAGAGATATTTTATTAAAACTCTATGTCCAGTGGTATCTTTTGTAGACACTGTTTATTTAAGTATTCAGAATTTTTTGCTCCCAAACAATACAAGTATGAAGCCTTTGGGGACCATAATTGTAAAGTCATGAAATATTGTATGTAAAGGTGAAATGCAATGATATAAAAAAATTGATAAGATAATTTTACCCCCTACATCTTTCAATTCAATCAGATGTTCCCGTAACAGAGTGTGTTAGAAATACTCCTTTTTTGCATGAAATCACTGACTCCATACTCTTTCATGACAGGCCTCTTCCCACCACTTTCTCCCACTTCTCTGAATCTGGTTCGCTAATCATAATGCTTATGAAAGCAACACCTTTGAGGAAAGCATATAACTGCTGATTATACTATTTATTTCCTTTTAATGTGTCAATAAAAAGGTAATTACATTTCATTTGTTTTTAGAGTTATAATTGTCTTGGAGGAAAAAATTTGCTGGCTGGAACCAAATCCCAGAGATTAAAGCAAAAAGAAAGACAATAACCTTGCTGTTTTCTTCAAGATAGAAGACTTTACTATTAAAAAAAAAAATTGACAGATTCTTTGACATAATTATTCTGAAACCAAAATGACCATAACTTCTTTTGAAAGATGTTGTTCCAATAAATGATCACACACTGAAAAACTATATCCATGTCAGGATAATTATATCAAAATGAATGACAAGAATACATTTGAAAGCCCTTTGTTATTTCTGCTAAATCTAAAGTAATTTTAAATTGTGGGGTTTTGTACTGCTGTCCTCTGTCTTCTCTCAACTTTTCTTGCACTTTTAAAATGAAAATACTGTGGAAAACATCAGTCACATGAAAGAGTCCAACACCTTTCTGAGGACAGCATCTGCTGATTTTATACTTGGTTACTAGACTGCTTACAGTTGGTGATGACATCATATATCAGTTGTAAAGTTTGCCTTCACTGGTGTCAAATGCAAAGCCTTGTTGATTGAGGCTGGGATATGCTGAGCAGTTTATGTGTGCTTATCTTTTTATCAATATGATAGGTTTTTGTATAATAGCTCTTAGCACCTGTATAACTTCATTAACTTCAACTAAGCCATGTCTTATTGGCACCAGTGCAAGTACAGGTAAGAGCAGATTCTGAGAACACTGTTCCAGTGTCAAACAAATGTTACTGGCAGTTTTTCTCTTCATTTTGTTGATAGCCTTTTCCTTCCAATAGCTCTTAAATTTTTTTATCAGCATCTTAATAACAATACATTAGCAATTCTTGTGGTGCCACAAACTATTCTGTGTATGTTTTTATCAAACTTGCTGTACTCTAGTCTATTCTAGTCCTTGTATAATGAAGTGATTTCTCAAATAGTTGGGCCTGCTACACAGATGAGCTCTTGTGATGCCATTCATTGTGGTATGCAAGCACTTTCTGCTCACACTTAAAAAGATTTGTGATTTTTGCATTTTGGAAGTAGGTTGCCTGTAGGCAGATTCATGCATTTTAATACAGTGTCCAGCGACAGCCACTAAAGGCTGATTGGTTCCTCACAAACAAGAATTCTCCCTGCAATCATTTAGTCTGAATAATCCAGGCTCTAGAATATCCTCCAATTATTACATTTTACACTATTACTGAGTCATTTCTATGGACCAAGTTTTGAAGACATCTGTCATTTTAACACAAACTAGTGTTCTATGAAAGGCATATTTTTATCAATAGTTGTAAATGAAACTGAGTGGCATTAACGACATACATTCAAATATTAGTTTCATCAAGAAATCTCACAGAACTTAACATCTGTGCTTTAACTCAAGTACAGAATCTACAAAACTTCTTCCTCTAAAAGAAATATTTTTGAAGTCAAGCGATTTAAAGCATGGAACAAATGGCATTTCACAAGGACAATAAAGAACTATAAATTTAGGGCAAAATATGCCTTCTGAATATTTCATGATTTTATGTGTCTGTCTGTCCACTCAGCACTGGTGTCGAAAACGCAAACACATGAGTGAGTGAGCTTGAGACTGGCACTTTTTGACAGAGTTACATGCTATGAATGGAGTCAATCAAGTTCAGAGCGAAAAATTCATTTTCTGACAGGCGTGTCAGCAGAATCATCAGGCGCTGATGACAACAAATCCATAGCTGGAGAAAAAACTGACAGGGTGGAAAGCAAGAGACTCTAATACTGATCCCGCCTTTTCAGCTGTCCAGAACATAATTTCACAGCAATTATTGCCCCACTTGGTTTTATTAACTGCAGGCCTTAGATGTTTATCTAGTTACAGGGCAAGATGAATAAGAAATTAAACAGAAGTGAAGAAAAATGCTGTGTCATAAAAAAAAATATTATTTCTCCTAAAGTAAATTTTGAGGAGGATGAGGTCAGCAGCGGATGACTGCTATATGTTTTAGAAGAATCTGCAGAGTGTTATTGACCTCCTCTGAGGTTAACTCAACAGAATCTATAGGTGAGTAAATCCTCCCATTTTGATAGGTACAGGATTTCTGATTTACATGGTTGTTATGCTTTAGTTTATTAAACCAAGCCATAAAAGCAAGGCTAAGTTTCCAACAAAGGGATAAAGGGATGAAGAAGATGTTTTAAAGCAGTAACTTTTTGTTGTTTGTTGTTCACATGTTAAGTGCACTCTGTGGACTAGAGTGATGAGGGTCCCATTTCCAACACAGCATGGAGTGGGTGATCTCGTCAACTGTAAAATGAAGCCATAAGAGCACAGCATGAAAATGTATTAGCAACAGTTAGATAAGGGAGACCTCAGCAAGGCGTACACACTTCCAATTGGTGAAATAATGCTTTTACAAATTGTTTTTGGTACATTAAGTACCTTTCACAGCCAAAATTAAAAAAAAAAAAAAAAGGAAGAAGAGAAAAAGTAGACAAAAATAAGTAAATAAACAGAGCCACAGAATTGCACATACAATAGACAGAACTGGGGCTTTTTTTCCTCTCACAAAGTAATTTCATGCAGATTTTTTTTTATTGAAATTGTTTCCCAAGTTGACAGATCTTGTGTACAATGATAAATGACAAAGTGCTATGCAGCTGTCAGCCTGTGCTCAGGGAAATTGCACAAAAACTCCCTAATAATAATAATAAATATGCGTTTCTCCAAACAGAAGGTATTTTAAACTAGTAAGCACAGTGGTGTAGTAAAGTAGTATTAAACACCAGTGAGGTGAAGCTGAGAAAAGATTTATATATTTGTACTAATCTAGCAGCTCTTTACTGGCTATGACATGCTGACAAGGAAACAAGGCTTATGAAAAATGATCTGACACTATGCTGTTAAATCTATGAATTTCAAAGTGTCGAATAGTCTGTAGCTTGCCAGGATTGAATGCCTGAGTTATTTCAATGATTGTTACAGAAAAACTAGGACTGTGATAACAAACTGTAAATGCGATACTACCATAAAGAAGCCAGTTAAGTAAAGTGACACAGATGACCATAGCATATGTTTTTGGAAAGTCATAGAATTTCATACAGAACATTAAAGGTGTTGATTCAATTCAAAGTATCTTCTAAAAGCAGCCCTCTCTGTTAGGAAAAATGGTCACATAAAATTGCCAGAGGATGCTGAAGAACACGTGGTGCAAGCTCTGTGCCAGATCCTAAAATAGATTGAACACTTGTAGTTAAGAGGACTTCTAGACTGTAATATAAACTGGGGGTATCTGAGTTAAGAAATTACTGTCCATATGTTTTCGAGTGGGCCACAAACATTTGGATCTCAATTCAGCGCTTCATTGAATAAAACACAGAGCGTGTTTTACCAAAACACAACACTGTTGTCTCACATGTTGAGGAGGTACTGACAGTCTCTTCTGCTGAATGTCATTTATTCCATATAGAAACAAACTTTTGATAGTTTTCATTTTCTTTTCTACTGACAGTTTTGAGTACCTGAAAATGCTATTGAGTTTCATTGTTCTTTGATTTCTGTAGGAATTAAGAATATTTCCTGGCATTAATTTACTTGTCGGCAGATTTTTTTGAGACATAATAAATTTGGACATTCTTCAGGTTTGGCATAGTGGGAAATAAATCTTACGTCATTTTCAAGTATGACTACAGCTTTCAAAGAGTAGGGGCAGAAAATCTCAGAAAAAGATGAATTAAATTGTGCAGTTGCATTAATTCTCCAGTGTTTTACTGCAGACTGGAACTTCCTTTTATTTCCTCAAGTTAGAAAAAAAATAAATACAGTGATCTTTCTGACAAATTATTTCTTGCTAGTAAACAACACAGTGCAAAAGAGTTCATCTTCAACACAAGCTGTTCACTAAAACTGTTCATACCAATGACAGACTCATGTTTTCTCCCAATCATGTATGCTTTGGGGTTTTAAGGATACTCTGATGATCTGCTGATTCCCATTTTGTTTCAGAGAGGTTTTGTCTCATGTCCTGGCAAGAAAAGGCATTGTCTTTGTGAGGTGAAATGGCCATCATCTGCTTAGCCATATTTGCTTTGGCCCCATATGGGGGAGTTATGCTTCAGTATATTTACAAATTAAATATATATATAATCTTAGGAAAAAAAAAGAAGAAGAAAGACAGGGGAAATAGAAACAAAAAGGAAAAAGGAAAATGAATAAAAAACCCCAGAAATGAAATGTGTTTGTTATTGTAGATAATCCAGTTATTCCAGACAGGAGTCATGATTGGCATTCTTATCACTAGAGAGTTGAAATAAATGGCTAAATTAAGTTTCCAGACTCAGTAATTTTTGTTAACAATGTGTGAAACCACATGCTAATGTATGACTCTGCATCCATCAAAATTACACATGAAAGTTTTACAAACATTTTACATCTCTTTTGCTTATTTCTTTGACTGATATCTTTAAATAAGCATAGAAGAGCCATATACCTTCACATTTTAGGGCCTGCAGGAACTTTAATGAGCTGTTTGTTTTTATGATTTTGTTTTTTTCATTAGCCTTGTGCATCTCCTGATATCCTAATGCAATGGAATATTGTGATGGGATACAGATAAACAAAATGAAAAAAATCCTGTGTGTTGCTAATTTAATCTGCTGTGGAAACTAATAACTCATAAAATGGTTTGGATTAGTTATGTGCCTTTTTTAACAGATTTGAGGGACACTTGAAATCTTATTTGCATGTACTCAGACCTCTCTAGATTCATAAATGCTACTGACTTCTGGGCGAACGACAAGCAAGAAAAAAGATGCAATAAATTATAAGTAAAATATGGGGTATATTGGTATATTCACAAAACATATATAGGGTGAGACTACATCCACTAAAAACAATGGGATTTTTTTCTCTTGAAATTACTAGAGCCAGGATTACACTGACAGAACAATGAGGTTTTTTAACAGTTTTGAAAATGATCACATGGTCTTCATTTTGGCTGGTAGTCCTTCACTTTTGAGTTCTCACAGTTCAACCATCATTACAGATGAGGCCCTGATGCTGCATGTAAGGAGCAAGTCTGTGATTACAGCAGTCTCTACACCCAGATAAACTGAACTAACTATGGCCTAAAGTAAGTGAGTCACCTTCTATGAGGAATGGACATTTTCTTTTACAGCTGGAGATCAAAGGCATGTAGCCATCTCACTAAAATATCAACCTAGTATAATTCTGACATTAAAACAAATTAAAAGAGCCCTCAGGAGAAGATAGATGTGAAACTTCCTAGAGATTCCTGCTCTCTTCTTAAAATTGTTTTTAAAAAAGAATTAAAATCTTAAAATTTAGTTCTTCCTCCATAAGTCCATATACCAGCAAATTTGTTACAATAGTGAATTTTATTGATTTGTACATATCAAAAGATTGTGAAGAGAAAGCACAAATGTCCATCCTCTTTTGCTGGATTGCCCAAGCAGTTTGATCCATTTTTCTTCATTGTTGACTCCCAGCACTAAGCACAGGAACAAATTAATAAAAGATAAAAAAAACCCTTAATTTTAAGAGGCCAAGGATAAAGGGAATCTTGTAATGTACAAAATAAAGCTTTTTTGGTTTTTTAATAAATCTTCATACAGTCCTAACTTAATTGGGAAGTCTGTGATTTTTACTTAAATTAAGGGAAGAGGATAAACCTCTTTTCATTCCCTCAAAATCTAAGCTGTTTCACTTAGATCTTGTTCATGTAGATTCCTCTGTAAACTCACATGAGATCTGTCTTTCAGTCAAAATGAGATGTTTCTCTACTCTCATTCATTTACTGGGTAGTTAACCATTTTCCTTCCTGAGCTTTCCTTCCTGCATGCAGAGAAGGGTGCAATGTTTACCTTCTCACTTTAGCTGAATCATTGTTTGTCAATAAAACCGCTTTCTAAAGCAAGGACAGTGTAATGAAAAGCAGCTCCATAATCCTGAAGTGTGGGTTAGCAAAGTATAACTTAGTGTTCATATTTGAGACTAGAGCCTTCAGTGAAATTCTGCTGTTTTAAAGACTGCCCAACTCTATTTCCTGGATAAATATATTTAGAATTTATAGCACCAAGGAGTTAACTTGTATGCATTTTCAATCACAGGATATAGTAGTGGGGGAAAATTGAAATTTGTTGATTTTCTTTTAATTGTTCATTTCAAAAGTCATTTCCATTACAGACCAATGGGAATTTTCCTTAAAACTTTCATCATGGAAAAAATGTTTGAAATAGATGTAAAAGACAATGTCCATCTACTCTTTCAGAGGGTTAATCTCTACTATCTTGCAGTGTACAAACCAGTGCCAATGGCCTTATTGCCCTGACTACAGAATAAAGCCTACTTTTGTACCAACCAGACCATTTGATGTAGAGGACTAAGGAATTCCATGGGACTAAGGAATTCAAAGAGAAGTTAGTTCTAAAATTAACAAACAATTATGAGATAAGTAAACAGACTGGAATTCTTTATTCTGATCTTCCATTTCCCTCTGTCTTATTATCCCTTCTGTTCTCAGGCCTGGAACAAGAAGGAAATAAGGAGTGTTAGTGGTTCCTTGTGAACATAGTGCTCCCACTTTTAATTCCAAAGGAACATCCCCTTGACACCAAGTCCTTCACTTCTTGCTACATCATGGCCAAGCCTCTAGTGACTGGATCAGTGATAGCCCCACAGGCAGGGTCTTCTGCATGACTGTGTGATGCTGAAATAGCAGCATCTGACAAATTTAAAACCTGCTGTTTGTGCAGTCGCTAAAAGCTGCACCATTAGCTGGTTTTTCAGATTGCATGAGTGCAGACCATTAAGTGTTATTACAGTATTAATTATTAGAAATGTCCTGTACTAGCCAAATTAAATTGGGATAGTCAACGACCTGCAAGTTCCCAATACCATGGATAATTTAACAAGACGCCTGCCACACTGTGCAAGGTATCTTCACATGTCAGTCACTTTATTTCACACTAAATATCAATTTAGGATTTAAAAAAAAAAATTGGAGAACAGCTTATATTTGGTATAATGATTATGTGGTCTGATCAAATAGACAAAAAGACACTTGTGTAAGGATTACATCCTCTGGAATGTTAGAGTTAAAAATATATAAATAATTTTATGTCCTCATACAGTATGTTTTTTTAGTTTTAATTGATGCTTTACCCTGTTGTGTACATCCTGACTGCTGTCATGGTTTTACGTGATTTCTGTGGCTATTGATCTATATCAAACTAGTAGGGAGTTTCAAATCAAAAAATAAAAAAAGTTAAAACTATTTTAGCTGTTATTGACTGAATCTCCATGAGAAGAACAACTATTAGATACTTTCCATTGTCCAGAGTAGAATTTTTTTCAAAAATATTTCTACAACACTTGCAATACCTCCAGCCAAGCAGCCCTTAGGTCCCTTGTTGACCTCCCTACATCCATCTGGCTGAAAACAGTGTATTACTGCCTCTGTGCTGTAGTTATGCCTGACAAATACTGTTTGGCAGTCTCAGATTCCAATCAAGCTGGGTTTGGTTAGTGGGACTTTCCTTTCATTGAATATAAATGTTTGTGTACAGTGACTGTCCAAGCACTGTGACACATTCAGCGTGTGTTCAAGTTTTCAATTAAAGCTTGTCTTTAGCCATTTGAAGGTGTTCTTGCTTGGAAATGAAACTCCAAAACAGAGGAAGAAAAGCAGATATATGAAAAGAAATGAACAACTGTCATCAGCTCAGTGTTTCCTAAATAGGGCAGTAGGCTGATACAGTTCTGCTTGCTATTTCAGGTAATGTACAGTCAAAGAGCTGACACAGAGGAACATGTACAACAAAAAAAGGAAAATTTTTAAAAAGAAATTTAAAAAAAAAATCTGTTATCTATTCCCTATCTACTGCTTTCTTATTATTAAGCGATACCTATAGCTGTGCCTACATATGCACAACCAGCTGTCTCAAGAGGGTGCTTTCCCTTCCTTGGTGGAGCTATAGCTGAAGGTGTGTGTAGTTAGCTGTTACCATCAGGAGTGAAACTGGACTTTGAAACTTGTTCTCCCAGTGTTAACAATTCTCTTACATACCTCCTCCAGCACAGGGCTTCTTTTGCTGTGCCAAAACCTGTAGTGCCACAGCCTGCCATTTTTCTAACATTGCTGTTAACTGTTGCTCAGGAGGCCTTTCATTTTAAAAGATTTCCAAGTAAAACTACATTTTTAAACTTTCTATGTTATTTTCTAAAAGAGGCATTGGTTTCTTTAAAATGAAAGAGAAAAAGGTATTGGTCTCTCTGTTTGGTTACTTATTGGCAATGCAAGTTGATTCAGTGGCCTCAGAAAAGGCTGGAAGTGAAAAAGTGATAGGGATTGAGTGAAAGCCCTTTTTTTATGCTGTCCCACCCGCTTGTTCCATCTCCCTCATCATTGCACTGACAGTTTTAGTGTCTTGAGTTTGCCTTGAAGTTGTAACGTGCTCTGGATGGCTGGCATTGGAGATGGATCTTTAGCTTTGACATACTCCACCAGGGCTATCAGCTGAGCCAGTGAAGTGTTGAACTGCCTGCTGAATGTCATATGGCAGCCATAGATCATGTATTCCTCCTCTTTCCTCACATATCAAACTCCCGGGATGTATAAGCACGTTTGTAATTTTGTAGTGTGTTGAAACATAAGACACTACATAACAAGGGTTTCAGTAGCATCCATGCTGTATTTGAGCACTTCAGAGACCAGTTATGAACTTCATGGATTCCTCTTCTTTCATCTTCTTCTTTGACAAAAGAAGGTTTTTGATATGATTGCATCTATAAATCTTTCAACTATACTCATAAAACTTTATGACAGGGTAGCTTTTTCATATCTGGTCAGATTTGCTTGATGGTGACTTAGAGAAAGCAGCTGAACAGTTTTGTTTAGCTGACAATCTCCCATTAGAGACACAGTGCAACTTAAGGTGACATCAGTCAGGAAGAGAAGAGAAAAGGACATGTTTATTTACTTCAGTCAGTTTATTATGCTTCTGTTCCTTTGCATTGTTTCCATAAGGGATAAACTTCCTAAGGATGAGAAAGGAAATATGAAACAAAAGAACCCAATACTTATCTAACAACCTCCAGATATCACAAACATGGAGGGGAAAATAGTTTTGTCCGTGTTGTTTTTAAATCTAGCCCTATCAACTGTGCAGACTGATCTTTACCACACTCAGAAAACAAACACTGAGCAGACAAATCAGCACGCTGGCCTGTGGGATGCACAGCCCCACTGCTCTTAGTGGATTTCAGGAGTCAGAGATGTCCACTTCTGGGAAGAGGCACCAGACAGTTTAGATACTACACTATTTAGCTGTTCCTACAGGGCCCTTAATCAGGGAATCAGCAAAGTTCACAGAAACGGTGCACTCCCCCAGAAACCAGATTAATAAGATGAGGTTCTGTCTAAAATGCAGTTTATTAGTTACTCTAGAGCTTACTTACTTTAAAAGCATATGGCCAAATATGGCATGGAAAATGGGTTTCATTTTGCCTACCCAGTAAATAATTAGAAAGGTTCCCACAGAGACCTCTCTCTAAATAATCTTACTTTTAAAATTGGCTCTTATAAAGGCATTAAAATAGCCTGATAAATTTAAAATAAATCCAGTAATTTCCATTCACTTAGCAACTATGAAAGAGTAGAGAAGCAACCTGAAGTGAACAAAGGGTCAAGCAGCAGGAAATTTATGCTATGAACACCAATTCACACCTGTTAACTACTGTGACTAGGCAGCAGACAACACTAAGCATATCATTTAAATGGACTTTTCACAACTAGGTGTGCCATTAATTCACTGATTGGGGTCATTGAATCTGTTCCCTAGCAATTGTCCCAATTAAGCAGCCATGCTATTTATCAGGGTGCTTATTAAGTTGATTTGTGAGTGTGTTTGTGTACCTTTACTTTAAAGCCATATATACAATAAACAGCTGTTTTTAAAAAAGTGTATTCCCACCAGTAAAAAATAAATAGAGTCACACATGAGTGTGTTAATAATGCAGGGTAATAACCTCAGCAGAGAAAATGAAAAAAAAAGAAACAAAGAGCCATTAAGTACAAATAAATCATTGGGCACCAAGAGTACATAATGCAGAATTTTTATAGATGCTTGACTACGAAAGTATCTCCAATTTTTGCTTTTTTTGGCTTTCATTTGCCAAAACTCTGACTGTCTGTGAAGCTTAATTATGGATTTGATCTTCAACAGTGTCACATGCTGATTAAAATGGAGTTGAAAAGGGGCACAAATGAATGACTGCCTGCTGTGCATGGGGTTATGTTCAATCATTGAGGATGCTTATAAGGGATCAATGAACAGGAACTCATTATATCCTGGCCAAAACTAGCCATAAGCCCGGGAAAGATGCTTATCTGCAGTCCAGCTAGGTCTATGAGGGTTAAATTATATATTGTTTTTACTGTTGTTTCATTTCACAAAACTGCAAAAGTCCAGGCAACATTTTGTCAGAAAAAAACAATAAAGAATATGAAAAGCCCATCTTCACAGAACATTGGACATTGCAAAACAACCTACAGCTATTATCGGATATATCAAAACTGACAAGTAAAACTTTGGCTGTTGATTGAACAATATTTCACATGGACAGCACAAGCTCGTCCGCATTCACTTTTAAATGGAGCTGCTTATCCTGGAGAACTATGGGTAGGAAGTTTATGAGCTTAATTGAATTGGTGGTATTTGGATGATTGAAAAAAATTGGTGACATTGCAAAACTGGTTGTTAGATTTTCAAGAGCAAAACACCTCTCTTGCTCAACACTGAGCTCCGGGAATGGCAGTGGATTTCAAAAGATACTAATCCTGTCCACGTGCCTTTTTAATGCACTCAGTAAAGGTTTATGAATCAATTGTTAATGTATTTGCAATTAATTTTCTCGTGCCTAAAAGAAGAAGATAGGACCCCAAATGATAAATCTTAATGGACTGACACTTACATTAGTCCTATGTCCAAGCAGAGCCTCATTTTTTTCAAGGAAACATTTTGTCTTCTTTTGATGTCCAGCTGGAATCTAGGCATCTCCCAACCTCTGTCACATCCCCACATCTCTTTCTTATAAGTCTGAAAGTCATATTTTATTGATCTCTGATTGCATGACAATCTTAAAATAAGGATGATGATAATAATTAATAATAAAAGAGTTAAACTCCTTTGAAAAGCAATCTTATTCTTATGTAGTCTACAAAAGGGAAAACAAGAAAGAGAAGAGAGAAGACTCATAAAAAAGGTGTGTAAATTTCTGTTACTCTACAGATATGTGTTAGGAATTAGCTTAAGCATGAGCTTTCTGCTTACATTTATGGAGTCTGTAGTGAAAAAAAAATAGCGCATTCTGTTATATACATTCAGTGTTGTTAAATGTCTACCTCAAAGTGCATCAAATGCCTTGTCTCAGGAGGCAGTTCCTCTGAACAGAGAGAGGGGTGGGAGGGCCATGTCACTGCAGGCATTATGGAGCTCTGGAATGACATCCAGGTCCACTGAGACTACTGCACTGACATCCACCACAAGTTCTTGTTTTTCTGCAAGGTATTGTATTGAAATTTTATGACTGCCATTATTGGCTGGGGAAAAAAAAAAGGTGGAGGGGAGGGATCTTCCTAAGGCATTTAAGCATAACATTAATCAGTCATTTTGTAGTTGGGAGCAACTGGCCATTCCATTCCATTGTAAGGATACTATAAAGTCCCATTTTTAGCATGCAAATACTCACGGATGAAAAAAAAAAGGAAAAAAATTATTTTGAAATTCTTCTATCACATCCCAGACTTCAGCAGCATTTCCACTATGAACATGGGAAGTAGCTGGAAAATCCTGGACAGCAAAGAATGGAGGAACAGTCATGGTGTGCTAACCATGTAATGGAAAAGGAATTAACACTACAAAAAAAAGTTTGCATTTTGGATACCATTTCATTTTCTTAGCCTACATAAGCTTAAATTAAATATTACTGCTGAATTCTTGAGATCAAATTGACAAAAGCAAGAGGAGTTCTCTATTTTTGTCTATAGAGAAAGATTCCTTCAGCAGACTTTATTTTGTTGTTTAATTGAAGAAACAAAAAAAAATGAAAACAAACAAAATAAAATAAAAACATACAAAATAAAATAAAAACATACAAAATAAAATATTTGGGTTACTTTTGGTTTCTCCTTCACTAAACCCAGTAGATGTTTTGTTTTGCTTCCATGTGGCTTACTCATAAATATTTAATAGTTTAAAATTAATTTTAAACACTTATAAATGGACACTGATTTATTTCTGCCTCTGTGTATGGATTCAGGGATGTGGAAGAGCAGAGAGGAGAAATATGGAAGGGGCATAGTAGAAGAAAGCACAGTAAGTCAGCAGTAGACTTGAGAGATATATCAGCCAGACTTAGGGAATACCTGTATGCATCCTGGCTACCAAAATTGTGAGGGGAGTTCTAGTGAGACAGGAAGAGAAATGCATGAGCCCTGGCTTGGAAACCTCAGTGAAAGGGGTGGGGATGCAGATTAAATGTATTGGTGGTCAGTACAGGGTATGTGA
>VWZW01005875.1:1298632-1303229 GCA_013397115.1 Edolisoma coerulescens
GCTGCATTGGCTTAAAACTGCATGCTAATGTAAACACACTCCAGCTCCTGTTCAAGGAAAATGACAGTTTAGCAAATGTTATAATCCTTTAGGGCAAACCTGAACCTTCAAACTCAGATAGACGACATAAAACCCTGACATCACAGGATGAGCTCTGGAAAGGAGCTATGCCTCCCAGGGTATGCCTTTTGTTCCAGTACAAATATGACTGCAACTAAGATTCACAAAAAGTATTTTTAAGCACAACTACAGGTAGCAGGAGCAATATAGCCATTACAGGTATTCTTCTCTGCATATCCAAGGAACTCCAAGTCAGTAATCTGCTTAAGAATTCTTGTGCATGGCTACTCCATTTCATGCCCAGCTGGCCTTGGTGACCAGACCTTTATATATGGTAATTAAGCTTCTTCTTAACTCCACCATCCACTATTGCAATATGCACTAATAGCAATTTGCTATTAGTGGAAAGTATCAATTTTGTAACCTTGCCCTCCTTGACACCTAAAACTACAATCCCATTGGGTCTGTGGAATAGAGATACCCTCACTTCTCTCAAATCCACTCAAACATTACAGCAGAAATCTGAAAAATTTTGCATTATAATATCACATATTTTTGGATTACATGTTTCACATCTTCTTTCTCATGGAAACTACAATCATAGTTGAGGTTTATTGGAATAGAGTGTCAGAATATGGACAGAGCACAGGCCCAGGGATGACAATGTGTTCCTCTGTCTCATAATATAAATATAATCTCATTGTCTCCAGTGCTTATAGACAAGGATTTGACAAGTTATATTAACAAATCAGTAATACATGTCCTATGTTTAAAAAGTCTTGGAAGTTAATTACTCCCTGAGGAAATTTGTATTAACTTGGCAGCACTACAAAAATATAGCAAATAAAAACACCAAGAGCATGCAGCTCTTCTTATTAAACTTCAGTGTAAATCTGAAGTCACTGAGATATCTGAAGGGTTTCAATGGGTAAAAAAAACAACTCAGATAAAATAAGTGAACTCAGTAGTTAGAAATCTCATATAAAGGTTTGCAAATGCTCAATTTGGAATACGCACACGGAAATATTAAACTTCACAGAAAAGATATTACTGTGATCTCAGGTCATTTCAATCGTACTGATTTTCTTCACCTCTGATTTACACTGAGGCTGGTAAGAAGAGAATCAGGCCTAAAGAGAATACTAAGACAGATTTTTAGATGACAATAGGACAAAATCTTGTTAAAGCTATTTGTCAGCAAGAGGGATAAAGGCCAATCCAGAGAACGTAAATCCCAGAAGAACATAAAACTCAGTGTTTAAGGAAGATGTCAGTTTTTCATCATTTAGTGCCTCATGTCCCTTGTTTCCCATTTCAGACATTTTTCTATAAAACTACTGAGAATCTCTGTGTTCCACCTGTGTTATTCATTTGTCCTCTTGTCAATAATTTAATACTACTCTATGAAAATACCTCCTCTTGATTGGTTTCAGTTTCTTTTTATAATCTGTGTTTCTACTAGTAAAATGAAAAACACCAGTACAGAAAGGAGGATATATAAGGAGCCTTACTGAACAAAATTGAATGGAAACAACATTGTTAGAAGTATTACATTATTATCCCCATTAATTCAGTAAAGCAGATATTGTTTGATTGCATATTTTTTCAGTCTGAGTAACTTTGAGATAAATAGTTGTCAAATAAAGCTATTTCTCTTGCATCAATATTTTAAAATATTTAAATTAAGTAGCATTGATTAGTTTGAACAACTTTTAAAAATCAAAAAATTTGCATTTGTCTTTTAGGCTAGTTATAACAGAAAGAAATATTTTATAAAAATCTCTCAAACTTTATTGCTTTTCTCCTGTGTATCAATTATTAAGTACTATTGAGCCCTGAGTGACTGAAATGTCTGGAGGCCACATGAATTTCAATATCACACTACTGTAATGAATATGTCTCTTCTTGTAAAATCCACCAGTTGGTGTTGGTCTGTATTAACACAGAAATGTGGCTGTTCCCACAAAAAACTACCCCAGGTTTGCTGCCATGGGCACACACAGTTCTTCCAGCAAGCAAAACTAGAATGAAGAGCTCATGATCAGTCCACACGCAGTGATGAAGGATGTGTTGATGTCTTTTGGTTGAGTCAGCTTTCACCAAGGATATGATCTGACTCCAGTAATCTGTGTAGTAAGTAAGCTGTGGAGTTAATTTCCTCTGTTGCTGACCCTCCATTGCCCAGTTTTGCAATTTTGCTCATCACTTATGGCTATTCACCCCTGAGCTGTACCATACTCTAATTCAGACCTGCACAACAACTTTGTTAAAAAATTATTTTTCAAAGGCTTTTAAAAAATCAGGCAATCTGAAAGGGCAGGTTTATAGTATGACTATGCAAATGGCACTGCTGAGAGTGTGCCTGTGTTTGAGGAGTGGAAGTGCAGTGGTGGACAGCCACCTTCAAACCTGCCAGGTTGCCTGAAAATTTGTGATATGGAATCACACCCAAACAGGAGCAAATACACTGATTTTTTAAGCTCAGCTAGGCCTTGAGACAGAAGACGTAAATGCCCCACCAGGTAATCTGCAGATATGAGCTAACAAAGCTGTCCACAAACCTCAGTTGTTCTCGGTGCTTTGTAGTGCTATTTGATGGCTCACACCTCTGAAGATTTGTAACATGTCAGAATTCACAAAAAACATTTTTTCATAGAAGTTCAACATAGAGGTTAATTATAAATCTTAAAACATTAAAAATGGAAAATATTGATACTATTTTTAATTTTAACCAGGAGGAATTCTACTCTATAATAATGTATCTTTTTAATAACAGAGAGCATATAAATTCCCTGAATCAGTTTACAGACTTCACAAAATCTCAGAATAACTGCATTTGTTTTTTTATTTTGCTTCCCCCATGAAAATAAATATTTAAGAATAATCTTTTTCTGTGTTTCACTCTGTAATGAATGAAAAAAGTAAGACTTCTGAAAGTGTAATATAAATAACTGCAGAAGTATCATGAACATTAATCAAGAAAATAAGAAACTCGGTCTATTTCTACCTGTATATTTTGACTCCTCTTGTATCAATAGTAAAGCATTTTTTTGTTAAAGAGTATTATCTTTAGTTTTGTTATGCAGACTTTCACATTAGTGAATACACAGACTGCCAGCCAAAGTTGGCATCTTTAGAAAATCCCATCCCATACAATAGTGAACAGAGAAACAGTTCTAGTCAATAACATAATGGCTTACTTACAACTAAATTGCTTTTAAGTTATTTATATATGGTATATGAATTCCTTAATAGGATTAAAATAATTGCTGTTTTATAAAAAAATAGAAAGATTTGAAAACCTAAGTTCTGCTTGTTCTTTATTTTCCTTTGTATTTTTTTTTCCCCATAAATATCTAACCCCAGGACTCCCCCAGGACACTATACATTCTATGACTTGTTTAAACATAGGTCATGTGCCAGTAAAATATGTTTTAAATAAATAGTGTTAAAAGGAATTTAAAATAGTACCTCTCATCCCTAAGGGTAACAAAGAGCATCATGTGAATTAAAATCAGAAGGCACTCTACTACATTGTCCCTCTTCCTCAATCAAGCTGTCACTGCCTGGTCTCAGCTTCCCATCCTGCCTCAGCTGGGACCATGCTGTGTTTTGGAGGCAGAAGTGCTGAGATCCCTTCCCCTTTGCTGAGCATTAAGAGCTTGCCTTAGCTTACAAAAACTCCTAGAGATGTCAGGATTTTGCAGGATTGACCCCTACACATTTTTTTAAACAATTACAGTGAGAGCATACTAACAATTACTGCTGGTTAAGCATTTTAAATATTTCGGTCTCTACAAAAAAAAAAATGAGGCTCATTTCTGATTTTCCCCCCCGAGACAAAATTTCCACTGATTTACATAAGAATTTTGCTGGAGTAAGGACCTCGAGGCACTGTCTGAACATTTATGCTTTGTACTTACTTTTCCTCCATTAGAGAGTCTCCAAATTCTCATTGACTTTAATGAGAGCTCAGTAGGCAGATAAATCTGAGAAGGGTTATGCATTTGGGAACTTCTGTACCACTCTTGCAAAATTATTATCAAAATTGCTTTTTCTGTATTGTAGTAATAATATTGTGATAGCACCAAAAATCCTGCTCAGAGACAATCACTGCATCTTCAATTATTTTGTTCTATTTTTTTTTTTTTGTTCCAAATTCTGTCATAGATTGGGGTTATTTTTGTTGCTGTTGTTTTGGGGGATTTTTTTTCTTTCCTTTTTTCCTTCTTTTTGGGGGGGGGGCAGGGGGGAAGGTGTATGGTGAGAGAAAGAGACTTACGGACTCAATGGTAATGAGAAGAGCAAAACTTACACTCCGAAGTGTTCATCTGTGTATCTTAGTTCTACTATAAGATTCATGCTTTGGGAAGACACTTGTGCTGTTTCCTCTGATGGTGTTAGAGACATGATATCTCCGGTATCTGCACAAGTACAGCAAGTGTTCAAAGGTGTTTCCAGTGTGGTACAATATGCAAAACAAACTTACTAACCAAAAGCCATATATATATATATATATATATATATATATATATAT
>VWZW01005875.1:1303255-1314689 GCA_013397115.1 Edolisoma coerulescens
TATATATATCTTGTTATTTCTCTCTTCCAAAACTTTAGCAGCACTTTCTGATATTTACCGTTTATTTATTCATTCTACAAACAAGCAAATTTTGGAGTTATTTTCCTTATAATTTTAAAAGACCAATACCGTCACCTTCATGGTCAATCTTACAATCTGTCTTTTAATTTTCAGGTTATTTATGAAAGTTTTATTAGGAATTGAAAGATATGTCTCAAGCCAGTTATGGGATGGGGAAGAACAAACAAATGAACAACGGATGGTACACTGAAGAGTGTTTGGCATTCCTGAAGATACAGAATGTGGGGAGGTTTTCATTGCCCATTACAGGCACGGAAAGCAAGTGCAAGGAAGCTGCTTCCTTCACAGCTTGTATTTCTGCTGTTTAATTGTTGAACACAGAGCTTACTCACCTAACCCCTGTGCTCCTCCCCGGAGGAAACCTGCCATCAAATGATGACCTAGAAGAAATATGGGTGATTGCTCCGCTCCCATAAAAAAAAGAAAAAAGAAAAAAAAAAAGGAAAAGAAAGAAAGAAAAGCACTAGGCTGGTATCAAGGGACCTTGGTAGGATACTTAGGAGAATATTTTCTGTAGAAGCCAACTGACCATCCATCTCCCTTTTTAACTAGTGTCAAGGCTGGTTTACTTGATGATGATTTGATGCCCAGCAATTGCTCCCCCTTGCCCACTGAAAATGAGTGATGACAGGGGAACAGCCGTCAAATAGAACAAGCTGAGATATTGTAGCAGGAAGCTTAGCAGAGCTGAGTCCTGCAAAAAAGAACCATTATAAGAGGACGAAGTTCTGGAAAACAACTGGTTTACAGTCTGCTTTTAGGAAAATGTTTGTTTTCTTTCAAGATTTGCGGGATATATTTATCTCAATAAAGGATTCCTGTAGGAAAAAAAATTTTAAAAGCATGTCTTACTTGGAACAGCTCAGTAAGAATTTATATAGAATTTTCTAGCTCAATTTCTGCTGGGTTTAACTGAACTTTGACATCCACACAAGTAGGGAAGAAATAGGACCACTGCCTTTTTTTCAAACATCAGCTGCTCAGTGGGGATATAAGAAATTAAAGAGCCTAAAGAGCTGTTACTTGACAGTTAGCAATGGTTTTATGCATATATTTATGATATTCCAGTATTTTCAGCTTTAGACATTGGAACACCTTTTACCAAGTGCTCAATAATATCAGACAACATCTAATACCCCACACAAAATCAGTGGATGCTCTCACCTGAAGTATTGCTTTGCAGAGGTCCAGGAGAACAATGGCGAAACTAGAAAAACATTGCTGTAGTGTGACAGTACAATACCACACATTTATAAATTACCTTCATCTTACACAACTTGTAAATTAAGCATTGCTCACGTTTTGCATAATACTGGCAAAACTTCTGTGCAATATGTACATTCAACACCTGCATGTGTTTATAAATAATACGAATGTAAATCTATGTGCATATGTTCGGTAAATTATCAAAACATTAGCCATGCTGAATGCCTTCCATATTGTGAATACCAAGATGCTCCACTGGCTTTGCAAAGACAATCATTAAGATTGAACTAATAAGTACCAGTATTCTTGAGCTGACCCAGTTCATGCAGTTTCTGCACAACCACACATACCTTCTACCAAATTGTTTTCCATCATTTGGGATACCTCAGTTCTCATTCTGATCCCTAAAATATCCTGAATAACAGAGAGCTGGCAGGACTTTGGTGCTTCAGCTTCATTCTTGGTCAGCCCAAAAAAATAAAAATCACACTATTAGAGAACAAATTTTTCTAACTCTAAGTATGGCGATTCTGGAAACCATTCTGTGACATGATTTTTTTTACCTTGCTTTTCTCCCCAGCAAATATGGTGAATTTTATGTTTTACTTAACAAAAATTAAAATCTTTCTGAATCTGCTGATTTTTGGGTGAACTGTGTGCCAGATCAAATATTCCTTGTGGCACAAAGAGGAAATCTGTGGGTATATCATTGCAAATTGTTGCTTTGTTTTCTCACTGAATTATAAATACTCATTTTCACTACTAATAGTAGAGGGGTTTATTTCCTTTTTAAGATGCTCTGGCCCTCTCTCTTCCAAGTTACACATTTTCATCCTGCCCTTATCTTGCTCTAGATAGGGTTTCACTCCAAATTTTGCCAAATCAACAGTTTGTGTGACTGCTTTGAGAGAAATTTCCTGGTAGTACAAACCAGATATCATAACAGAGTGCTGTATTTTCAGAATGACTGTCAATAATCCCTGCAAAACAAAATAACAAAACCATTACCGATTGAAAGAGTTCCACTGTATAGTGGCATTTAGCCTTTTTTTGGGCTTGAAGTTTTTAATGTTTTCAGAATGAAAAGGAAATAGTTTGGAGAAAAAAAAAAGGAGGAAAAAGACAATTAAATCCCAGAATTTTAATTAATTAATTATCATTAAGTAACTTGGTCTTGAGCAAGCAGACCCTAAAAACTGTTGTAAGCAAGATGCATTTATGATATGAAGCCTCAATGGAATCATTCACATAACATCTATTTTTTACCAAGGGACTATATGATGAATGGGTTTTTAATGAGGACAAGTTATAAAATATCTTCTTAGAGCTTTTTTTGAGACAAAGAATGCTGCAGTGATGCAGATGCTGCTGATGTCAAACATCTAAAATTTAAAGCTGTGTAGTTTTTTATTCCTGTCCTTGATAATTGGTAGTTTTTCTGGTCTTCCATCTCTTGTGTCACAACATGCTCATTTCTGGTGGAGAAAAAGGTATTTCCAGCTCTTTTGAACCATGGTTGCAGGATGCTAAAATTCATCAGATTTTGGATTTGAATACAGTCTAGAACAGCCTCAGGGCCGCTCCTGTTATGCAAGGCTCTGCATTATAATAGCCAGACATAATTAAAAGAAAAAAAATCAACAAAACAACAGGAAATGGATGTGGCAAAGAATAACTAAGTATCAGTACATCATCAGTGTTGACAGCTATTTGCTTTACTGCCTTTGGCATATGGGGCATATAGGTAAGTTTATCTATATGTGTGGCTGTGTTAGTCCAGGCCAAAAGAGGAGTACAGTAGATATATGTGTTTGTGGCAGTTGGATTTCAATACCAATAAAGAGCTTTCTACACTAAATGAATCAAGGACAGATATGGCCAGCTTCCAAGTTTGACAATATGTACGTTTTTTAAGAAAAAATATGATTTTTATGTCTCTGAGCATCATCCAGTCAATATTAGGTGACTCTTTCACTGCATGTGCAACTGTAAACAGATATGAGAGACTAATGTTTCCTTTACAGTATGTTTCCTGTAAATTACAGTCCTTTTAGATAGATCTAAGCCTCCACCTTCATAGATTCATAACACAAGTCACATTCTACTGTTACAGTGCCACCATTCAGCATTTGGGAAGTGAAAGGTTGAGAGCTCTAAAGATGGATTTTGGCACAGTTAACACTCAACTAAAATTCCACACTAGCTGATTTAAGCCTAACAGTGGTGGAACCTCAGCCAATAACAAGTCCGTGCCAATGAGGTCAGTGCAAGACACCGCAGAGGATTAGAGAGCCTTTTGGTGGTGGATATGGCTTTGGCTTTCTGTAAAAACTTATTAAAATGTAGGCAACTGAACTAGTTCCATGCATGTAGCTCTCATCTATCATAGAATTAATTTCATTTCTCTTCCGTAATGTTAATGAGATATGAAATGTCTTTTCTTCCTTTTAAGATATCAGCATTAATGACACAGAATCAGCTCCAGTGAATGGAAAAGAATGAGTTCACCTACACTATAATTTGTAATTGGCTCACTCATGGGACTTGAGTCTTTTGCATGAAAACTAGAGCTGTGTGAGCTCTCAAATGTGTTCCATTCATGCCTCCATTGTCAAAGGAAAGATTTGAAGGAATCAGTTTGCATTTAATTAAGGCTTCTGTGATTTATTGTGAAAATTCTTAAATAATATATTCATCAAAAGTTTTTAAGAGTCAGGTTAAAGGGAGGCCTATGTATGATATTGCAAATCTGCTGGTACTGAGAACCTGTTGTAAAAAAGATCATTATGCACAAAATGGTATTTCTTCATAACCTAAACACAACCAAATGCATAAACTGTGCCACAGCTCCCATGGAACTCTCTGCACCTTCTGAGTGGTGACTGTGGAGGAGTCCACTGGGTAACGATTTATTTTAAGTCTCTATCAATGGGTGCTTAACTGCTGTTAATTTGGAACAGTGGCTTGGGGAACTATATTTGAGTCACACACATATAAAATGATTCCATTGTGATTGGTTTTATTGCAGTGAATGCTAGTGAGATTTTGTCGAAGGGAAGCAGAAAGGGGAACAATATTCACTTTTCTTTTTTAATTTTTTTTTTTCACAGCATGTAAAAGTGTTGGTTTCAAAAACCCAAACTAGTGAACATTTCTGCCTGGGTTCACAGGATGATCTAGGGTGTCTGTACTAAAAAAGGATGCTCCGTTTTGACAGTCAGCATCAAGCAGTATTACCTGGATAGGTATATGGGGAATGTTTCACACGGATAGAAAAGGTGCTTAATTCTGACATGTTTAAGTATTCTAACTCTACAGATCATTGAGGGAAATGGAAGATCTTTGGTTCAGACAAAGTGTGACAACCAAACTGGAAAGCTGAAAGTCCTTTAGGGATAGAAAATATTATTCCACTTACTAATTCTACGACTGTTTTAATTCAAACAAAGATCATAATCTTTATTTTAAGTAATAGAACCACTAATTAAAATAAAAAATTGACATCTCTGGCATAGTACAGTCCCCCTCTTTTCTGTCACCATCAAAGAACTCCTTCTTTCATCAGTATTTTATAAGGATGTTTCCAAATAGCAAATGTCTTGCTTTTGGAATAAAGCAACAGATAGCAGCACTTTTAAAAGACTTTTCTCCTTATTCTCCCATTCTGTGTATTACTTAGTTTAAATATTTCCCTGGTTGGGAGTCATGAAAAGAGGCAGCACAAATTACAAGGGCAGCTAAAAGCCAGGACACAGTAAGAGCAGAACTACGACTTGGTAGTTAAGCTGCTTTTTTCCATGAAAAAAAGTGATGTGGCCAGTGACTGACATGTCCATTTTGGGCACAGGGATGCTATTCTTGGCATTGCCAAGGTTACTGTTAGATAACCTTTGGTAAGTCTTTGAGCCTTCTCAGAGCTTAGTAAATAGGAATAGTGACCTGTTGTTGAAAATCAACTAGCCTGCCTTTCCAATTCAGTTACTATGACTAGCAGATCTCTAATCAATCCCTTTCACTTAAAGGGGAATGGAGATTTAAACTGGAGCAAGGCATACATCCTGAGATTTGACATCAGAGAATTTTTGGGTAGACAGTTGGGCACAGCCCCGAAGAAATTCCTGTTTATTAGAAGGGGGAAGGAGCTGGGCTAGGGAGAGAGCAGAAAGAAAATTTAAGCTTGTGGCTGCTAAAAAGTCCTTGAAACCACTCTGTTTTCATCTCTAATTATCAGGACAGCTTAGACTGAGCTCAGCCACTCCCACAACATATGCAGTGCTGCCTTGGAAGGAGGGAATAGCTGCTGACGGCATCCTGATAATGTGGCCACACAGCCACAGATGGCTGCGTGCTATGCCCTGGCCACAGCAGGGAGTAGAATCATAGAATCAATTATAGAATCATGGAATGGTTTGGGTTGGAAAAGATCTTAAAGATCATCCTATTCCAACCCCCCTACCATGGGTCAGGACATCTTTCACTAGACCAGGTTGCTTAAAGTCCCATCCAACCTGGCCTTGAACACTTCCAGGGATGGAGCATCCACACCTCCAGAAAACCTGTTCCAGTGCCTCATAATCCTCACAGAGAAGAATTTCTTCCTGATACCTAATCTAAACCTACTCCTTCAGTTTGAAATCGTTCCCCCTTGTCCTGTCACTACATGCTCTTGCAAATAGTCCCTCTCGATCAGTCTTTTAGGCTCCCTTCAGTTACTGGAAGGCTGCAATTAGGTCACCCAAAGCCTTCTCTTATCTAGACTGAGCAATCTCAATTCTCTTAGTCCTTCCTTGTAGGAGAGGTGCGCCATCCCTCAAATCACCTTGGTGGCCTCTTCTGGACTCACTCCATGTCCTTCCTGTGTTGGGGACCCTAGAGCTGGATGCAGCAATCCAGGTGGGGTCTCACCAGAAGAGAGGGACAGAATCCCCTCCCTCACCCTGCTGGCCACGCTGCTTTGGATGCAGCCTGGGATAAGGTTGGCCTTCTGGGCTGTGAGTGCACATTGCCGGGTCATGTCCGGCCTCTCATCGACCAGCACCAAGTCCTTCTCGGTAGGGCTGCTCTTGACCTGCTCATTCCTCAGCCTGTGTTGGTACCAGGTTTGCCCCAACCCAGATGTAGCACCTTGCACTTGGCTTAGTTGAGCCTCAAGAGAGTCCCATGGGCCCAGTTCTTGAGCTTGTCCAGCTCCTTCTAGATGGCATCCCATCCTTCAGGTGTGTCAATAGCACCACTCAGCTTGTTGTCATCTGTAAACGTGCAGAGGGTGCACTTGATCCCTTTGTCTATGTCATTAATGAAGACATTAAATAACACCACTCCCAATACAAACCCCTGAGGGGCACCCGCTGTCCCTGATCTCCATCATGGCCCTGAGCTGTTGACCACTACCCTCTGGATGCAACTGTCCAACCAACTCCTTACCCACTGAACAGTCCACCAATCAAATCCATATATCTCTAATTTAGAGAGCAGGATGTGGGGGACCATGTCAAAGGCTGTACAGAAGTCCAGATAAATGACCTCTTCCCTTGTCCACAGATGAAGTGACTCTGTCATAGAAGGCCGCCAGGTTGGGTAGGCAGGATTTTCCCCCGCCAAAGCTGTGCTGGTTGTCCCAAACCACCTCCGTGTCCACCATGTGACTTAGCTTCTAGAAGGATCTGTTCCATGATCTGCCCAGGCATAGAGGTGAGATCATGGAATAACCACATGAACCACCACAGCTGAGAAGTCCTGAGGTCACTGCTGGGACAGAGAAGTAAGATTGATATGACATAAGCTTTAGTTTCTTATTTTCCCCTCAATTCCTACCTTGATGAGTGTATGCTTGGTGCAGTTCTCTCTTCATCTTTGTCCACTACCATTCCTGCCTCAGCCATCTTCTAGCCACACACCTGATCCTACTGGCTTGAACACCTTAAATAACACCGTTCCTCACTCCTCACAAGGGCTTTCAGCAAATCTTCTGTTTCCTCTTTCAAATGTCAAATGCAAGAAAGATAAAAGGACTGAGGTATAACAAGAAATAGTGAAAGACAAACCACAGGAACTACCCTTTTTGGGATACTGTGTATCAACATAGAAACTATTGTTTCTATTTAATAATACGTAATGTGGTCTCTGGAACTGTGTAATGTGATAATAGAAAAAGCTATCCTATTGTCATGGTGTCTGTCAAAACCAGATTAGTAATCATTTATCCCAAGTCCACTTCCCCAAACTCTGTGATTATACTTTCAACGAACAATCAGAAATGGTCTACATCCATTGTGTTCCTTAGTATATTAGTAGAGAATCAATTTATGTGTTTGCAAGGACTGTGGTTTTTTATGTATGAAAAGCTAGACACTGAGGTTTGATCCCTCCCTGCCATTTGAAAGAAGGGATAAACAATGTAGTGCACTATTCATGACTAATTTTTTTTTACTGTCTAGCAAGAGACAGCTTCACATAGCTATGCCCCAGGGACATCAATATTTCTAAAATTAGCAAGGGACAGTCACTAATCCTTTGAGGAAAGTGCTAAAGTTTGACATCTTAATTAAGGATTGAGTTTTAGAATTGCTGGAAATTACCAGGGCAAAGTTATGGATCTGAATGGATATTCAGAGAGTAATTGAGAACATCCTGGACCCTGAGCTGTGATCCAGCCTATGCTAATCTTCCCAGCTGTGTAGGATTCCTGATAGCTTTTTAGTTGGAGGAAACAGAATCTATTTGAATTGAATTAAGATATAATACTTAGATATATTAATATATAATGTAAGTTTGCTTAGTTCATCTTTGAACATTAATAGGTGGAGTTGTCTTCTGCACTTTAAATTACAGGGGAAATATTTTCTTACTTGTCGATTCTACACATGGCTAGTGTTAAAAACAGCACTGAGGCAGCTGGCAAAGAGACTTTTTACACCCAGGAGATCTGTGGTCTGCAGATCAGCAGTACCATTTTCAACCCATTCATAAGCCCAGCTGAAGTCACAAGAAATAGCTTTCCCCAGTAAGCTGCAGAGAGCAGATGAAAGCTGATAATTCAGGGTGTCAGCTTGGAAGAGTCATCTTCTAGTGGATTAACCACTAGAAGGATTACTCAGAAAATTTTGGCAGGCAAAAAAACCTGGGAAACTGCCTGAACTGTGAGAGTAACTAAAAGTTTCAAGCATCCATACAGATAGGCCATAGGACTGTAGTGCACAAAAGAGATAGTATCCTGAGCACAACCAGCACCAGACTTTTCAGGAAAACGTATGGCACACCTTAGCAGAATAATCTGCTCATAGGCTGGAGGTGTATTTCTAAATCTTCTCCGTTGTTTGTGACCTGAAGCATGAGGGTTTATATCCCCTTTAAAAATGTTTTATCCTACCTGATGCAACTGTGGAAGCTTTTTATGATTGAGATAAATCTACAGTCTTCTTCCCGGCTTCTTCAATTCATTTTGTAATTTTGTAGCAATGAGTGCCATAGGTTAATTTTGTACTATGTTAAAATGCATCCATATACATCCTACATACACCAAGTACATTTGAAACTCAACAAGTAATAAGCAGGAAACCCCAAAGTACATTCTCTGTAAAATGTAATTTTTCTTCAAAATTATAGTTGTGTCTACACCAAAAAGTGTTTGTCTGTAAAGCTAACCTGTAGGAATTATATTATGAAAACTGCAAGGGGTGACATAAGATGTATCAACCAAAGAAATTTTCCCTAGCAGAACTGTGTGCTGAATAATTTGTCTTGCTCATACTCTTTGCTATGCTGGGAAAACTTTCAGCTATGGCACAAACTAGTATCCAATCTCCTTTTCTTACTTAATACAATGATTTGGTAAAAATAATACTAATAAAAACTTACAGTAGCAATACTTAAGTCTTCTTATATACAGTCTTCTGCAGTAAAACTGTGTCTAATTACTGTGCAACTTTGGAGTGTTTTTTTTTTTTAATATAATTTTCCAAGAGAAATGTATTATTAGGAAAGAGTGGAGTGGCACATTCACAATTTAATTTTTTGTCTCATTATTTTTTACTTTGTCTTTCAGCATTAGTATGTTCCCTTTGCTTGTGTAACCATACTTCCAACAGAGAAGACACATATTTTTAAAAAATAAATTGTGCTTTAATTTTTAAAATATATGTTTTAAATATATTTTATATTTTTATACATATTTTAATATATTTTAAAATATATGCCCATAGATCCCAACACTGCCTGTGCTATGGCTCCTGGGACATTAACTATGAATCGTCCCTTGAGTTAATTATTATATATGCAATGAGATCCTGAATGGATATAAGTCAGCAGACAGGCATTCTATGGCTTTGCATCTCATTGCAGTTCCTGATGCAGGAATGGTTTAGGATGGGAAGAGGCATCAGCAGACATTAATGTTTCTAGAATGCAATTCTATGACTACTTTGGGCCATACAATAACATTATAGCTAATAGTTGTTTTTGTGGCGACTTACTAGGTGATTCAGAGTCCCAGCTCAAAATGTTGGAGGCACACAATCTAATGCCACTTTTGTCTTACTGTGAATTACACCTTGCACCAAATCTTCATCAAACAGTTTGACTGTTCTGAACTGATATTCTTGAGCCAAAACTCACTTAAATTCACAGGATATTTTGCTACTGTTATGTGGCATTTGCATCTCATATTTCTTTAGGGTGAAAATATATTGGGCTGCTTCCACGTCCAGCAGTCTCAAAAAGTGTTTATGAATGGTGGCCTAAATACTGCAAGTGAGTTTTGATTTTTGTTTCAGTAAGACTAGATTCGGTCAGGAAACAATATTCACTCAACCAGCAAAGTGCAGCTGACTCTTAGGTAGAATTTGTCAGCTTTGAAACAAATATACCTACACCCACACAAGAACTTATGGCAGGAAATTAAGAAGGATATAGCCTATTGTACCTTTCAGGAAATGCTGGTGAAGAACAGAGTTGCTGAAATTAGATTTTTTTGAGAAGTTTTAACACTTTTTCAAGTGTGGAAAAACCTTTTCCTTCCGAAACAGGTCACAAACTAATTTTATATCTCATACAAATTTTCTCATGATCATATCATCTTTGATTCACTTAAAAGCCAGAAGCTGAGGTGCCAATATCCCTGCTATTGTCTGTGTTCCACCAGACATTGCTTAGTGTAACAATACAAGAAATGGTTGTCTTTTTTTCCTGAGAGATTGCTATCTTCACTCTCCAAAACCACAGTATATAATTAAAAAAAAAAAAAAAAGGAAAAGGATCTTCTTCAACAACCATCTTTGCAAAGAGGGCCATGTAAGTAAGGTCATAAGTATCCATAAATATTTTGTGTATGTTTGTACACAGACACATACTCACACATATGTGAAAATAGAAAAAAATGTTTTAGTTTTATATCCCAACGAATTTTCACCCACAGAAAACAACAGAAATTATCAACAGACATAAAACTTTAGCCTGTGTAAATTAAATGGTTCTGCTGCATTAACTTCATAAAACCATAATCCTCTCCTCCATAAACTATTACATGCACTGCAACATATCTGATTTATGGGGTGTAGAATCGATGGGAAAAAATTAATGCTTGAAAAACATATTAGAGACATTATTGAACAGATTTTAATTGAGATTTGATTTCAATGCCCCTTATCCCCATGATTAATGGGTCCTACCCCTTGACTCCAGCAGGCAGAAAAGAGAGTCTTTAATATGACAATTAAGTATCTGTCTTTAGGTTTTATGTAGCTCTCTCCTCAGATCACTTCATCAGTACAGTGTGGCTTTTGTGCAGATTAAATTGAGACTCAATTTTCTCTATTTTCCAGCACTTACTTATGTTTTATGACAAGCACTAAATCAATTTTATGCTATTATTGATTTTTTCTTAAATGGACACAAACCATTTCGCCTTTTGCCCTTCTTTTCTACTTTCCTTCTATTTCCTTTTTTCACTGTATGCTTGATATACAGCCAGCTGAAGAAATTTCAAATGTTTCCTGAGATTTCTACAGGTCGTGCCAATTCATTCACTTTTTACAACATCAGAACTGACCAAGTTAACCTGGACTTCTATCAAAACTTATAAACTTGTATATTCTTTTAAAGTGGCAAAATTTACAGGTCAGGCTTCTTCGCCTACCTTATCCTTAAAAAA
>VWZW01005875.1:1314700-1361684 GCA_013397115.1 Edolisoma coerulescens
AAAAAAAAAAAAAAAGACAGTGTTCAAGGTTAGATCCTCCTCTTTTTCAATTAAAAAAACAAACCAAGGCAAAACAAACCACAGCAGACAATCTTACAAAAGAACTTCTGAAATATTTGAACTGCAGCTTCAGCTATAATTTTTGAAACACTCCTGAAATCTAATTAATACATCGATGTAGGGAGAACCTATTTCATGGCTTGCAGGGGAAAAGGGCATTATCTGCAAGGTGCAATAACTCCTCTGAGATGTGGCAACAGCTAGTGGTACACCATGCAATTAAGAAGCTCTTGGTCCTTTAAGGCTCTATCCTGTCTGACCTATGGCAAAAATTAACAACTGCCTTGGGCAATAAAAGTTGCACAATTTGTAATCAGATAGCTTACTTTTTTGGCAGAGAAGTATACATTAGGAAGGATCAAAAGGAGAAAGAAGAAATGTAATTCAGCTAACAAAATGGCCTTTTGGTTTTCTGGTTGTTTAAGGCCATGGAGGAGGTTATGAAGGATTCTCCTCTTTCTTTGTTTGAAGTCCAGCATACCTGAGCTCAAGTGATAAAACTGATCTCTAAAACAAGTACAGTAGCTTCACTTTGCTGAAAAAGCAATAAAGCCTTTCACTGTGTTGGATATTTACCTAATAGCATTTTACTTGCAAACTCTCAAAATTTTTTAAAATGTGTATATAGATTTTTTTTTCCTTCTAAGTAACACAAGCTTACCTACTGAATTAAAAAATGATGCTACCTGAAGGATGTCTGTCATGGCAACTTTGCTCAGCTGATGCTTCCTTCAACTTGAGGGGAATCTACACTGCCATGAATGACAGATTTTGGGCAGAATGGCAGTTTTTTAGCTCTAAGTGTGATTTTATAGTCTGTGCCCACTTGTGTTTACAGTTAATACATGTACACACCGTATGTGTAACGTGAATGGAGATGTTTCCTTATAGACTCTCAATAGCTTTCCTAGGGGAAAGAAAAAAAAAAAAAGGAGAAAACCAAATTAGGGGGGAAAAAAAAAAAACCACACAAAGAAAAAACCCCCAATCTGATTAAGAAAAAATCCTAAATCTCACCATGTTAGAGATGCTGGGATGAAGTTGTCTATATGTAATGGAAATCAGACAGTGATCCAGTAAGTGGGCGAAAGTTTGGAGCTATGCCGTTATGCTGTATATCCCTTAATTTATAGAATGTTGTTCCCTTCATGCAAGAAACATGTCAGTAACAATGTCAACTTCCATGATTAATAGGAGACTTGAGGCTTTTTTCTTTATTTCTTGGCTTTCTCTTTGCATTGAGATATGAAGAGCAATGTCACAAATCAGCTTGCATGCTGCTTTTCTACTTCATGTAAAAAGAAAGCTTTCCTTGCAAGTGCCAGATGCATGCAATGTTGTGAATTCTGTATTCCTGTAGCAATGAGCAGAGGCGCTCTGAAGTCTCTGCTTCTAGCTGGAATTCAGAGTCAGACTGCTCACACATCAGTGATTCCTCAGCTGTAGACTAATACAGAATGAAGATGCACCATTTCAATCCTTTGGAGAAACAGCTGGTTTGAATCCTAGACTAAAGGCTCCTTATTAATTTGCTCCACTTGCTTCTGCATATGTTTTGCCATTTTCTGTTTTTACTATCAATGCTGTTAATATTGACATTGTTACTACTAGTGTTACTACAATTATACCAATCACCACATTTTGTGTACATGAGCACCCTAAGTACCCAAAAGAAACAGGGTACTACAGTACAGTTTGTGGGTTACAGTATCTTCTCCCTTACACATCTGGTGAGATATTTTTGTCCTAGTGCCTTGTACAGCAGACGTCTGCAAAAGACAACTGAGACAGGATACTTATCACTGTGGGAAAGAGCAACTGAAAACAAAAAATTAAAAATCAGGTAAGCCTCCATATACATACTGCAAACCAAGAAAATCCTGTAGTATCTTGTAGATAGCTTCCTTTCATGTACTCAAAAGCTGGTGTGATTTAAGTTTCCTAAACCTTTGCTTATTTTATTAGCATATTTTTCTCCTGTGATTTATTCTTTTCTCCATCAGTCTTAATTCATCCATTGTTTCCTTTTTAGAATTGGCTTTTTAAAAAGTAAATTATACAGTTAAAATCTCTTTAACAACAGAAGCTGTTTTTTCAAACATACAAATAATTTGAGTATACTGTTTAAATGTTTCTAGTTGCTTGCTCTGGCTTCTCTAATTCATGTCATTTTTATTAACCTTATTTAGTTATTTTCTGGCCTTGTGTTTTACACACCTGTGCTATTCAGGCACATAGGTAAGCACCCAAAAGAAACAGGGTACTACAGTACAGTTTGTGGGTTACAGTATCTTCTCCCTTACATATCTGGTGAGGTATTTTTGTCCTGGTGCCTTGTACAGCAGACGTCGGCAAAAGACAATTGAGACAGGGTACTTGTCACTGTGGGAAAGAGCAACTGAAAAGAAAAAATTAAAAATCAGGTAAGCTTCCTTCTTTAGAATATATGAGTTCGGGACAATGTGAGATCTACATGATTTCCAGGCTAAAAAAGCACAGGTGCTGCAGAATTCCACTTAAATGCTTTCGGAGTAGTAAATCCACAATAAAATTCCTATATACAATTAGGGCAAATTACCACAATAGGCTGATCTATTGAAAAAATCAACTTGCTTACGTAAACAAATGCTCTGTATATGAAATGTTAGCGCAGATGAGTACATACTCATTGAAAACTAATTTTTCTTGTATGTAGGCGAATGGCGTCGCATGCTTCAAGTTGAAGGGGATTTTCGGTTTAGCGCTGGAGACGACGGGTTTTGTTTGAAGGCTCCGGAGCTCGTAAGGCAGCCCTTGAAGGAGAGCCAGACAATACACGGGAGCCACGGAGCTCGCAGATGATCCCAGCGCGGCGTTATCGGCCGGAGCCTGCAGAGACCCGGAGACCTTTGTGTTTCGCGCAGGCAGCGGAGATTGTCAGCTTTCTGAAATGAGCTGCAGGCCTAATCTAGGATCGCACCCATTCAGATCAATAAACAGCAGCAGCGCTGCGCACCGGCCCCGTCCACAGGCGCACAGGGCCCTGGATGTTTCCTGCTCATCCCGGCCTGCCGCGCTGCGCCGGCAGGGCCCAGAGGAGGCCGCGCACCTGCTGGGTGCCCTCCAGCCTGGCTACCTGTTGGAAGGCAGGGCCGTGCCAGGCTGACCGGGGAGCCGCACAACAATTACAATTTCACCTTCATCGTGTGCATACAATACGTGTGGGGTATCTGGGGCTAGGCACTGCCCGGGCCGGGGTTGTTGCCTGGCAACAGGCGACCCCGCAGGGAGGGGCGGGCGGTCTTGCCTCTCCGTTGAAGGAGCCCGGAAGGATTCGTTTGGGAACGGGCTGTTGTTCCTCCTCCTCCTCCCATTAAATCTGCACGGGTAGTAAACGAAGTCCCGCAGAGGAGACGGTGTCAAAATGAGAGGAAGGTGTAAAAANGGGTTTAACGAGGTTCATAAAGTCCCCCAGGGGAAACGGCGCTATGCCCTGGGGTCCCTGCGGCAACACCCCCCCGTACCCCCTGTTCCCTTCACCTCCCCGTCCCTCTGCAGCGCCTACAGTAAAACACCTTAACTCAGCTCCGGGAGAGAGGAGGGAGGGGAAGGGACCACCTTCAGAGTGCAGCTGGAACTGGAAGATGTCTGCCTCAGCCGTTAGAAATATGTGGAGAAATTACCTATCATTCCCTGTAGAGACATCCAGCAACCATCCCAACCCAGCTTTTCAGTTCGGTGATAATATGCTCCTATCAGTTTTAATAGCCCCATGCTGGATTCAGGAGGTATTATGGATTGTACAGCAAGCATATTGTCATTAAATTAAATTTTCAGAACATTCCCCAGCTCATCACAAATACCACAGAGAGTAATCATAATCGGTTCTCAACACATGTGTAATTGCCTTCAGCTGGCGTTTTTTACAGTTGACATTGTTCAGCAGTGATAAGGTGATTGGTGATTTGAATACACAGCTTGTTTCATAGCTGCCGTAATTGAAATATGGTATGTGTGAATGGAAGATTACATTAAGACCTAGGATAATCACCTGACATGAGAGTAATTGAGTCTACAATCTGCCACTGAGTCTCTCAGGGAGGGCTGAAATGAAAAGAAGCCATTAGTAGATTATGCCACTGCTGGCTCGGCTCGGCGCTGCTCGGCTCGGCGCAGCTCTGGAGAGCCGGGATGGCATTCCTGAGCGGCGGGATGGGCAGTGCCGGCCGGGCCGGGCTCGGGCCCCCCGCCTCGGGCCAGGCGGCACCGCCGGCAACAACACTGAAGTTTTTCTGGGCGCGGGCGGGGCGGGGAGGGAGCCTGGCTCCAGAACAAACACTTCCTGCTGGCTCGGGGAATATTGCTTCTTTATCATCCCGGTGGCGGAGACGGGGTAGGATCCCTCCATCCCGTCCCTTCAGGAAGGGCCCTCTGTGTGTATGGAAAAAGTAGAGCATGAATTCATCCTGATGGGTTCAGGCGTAAATGGTCGAACTCTAACCATTAACTGCTTATGGAGGGACCAAGCATGTGGAATTCTAAAGATGCAATGAAAAGAATGCCCTTATTTCTTAGTAGTTTTCTGCATGTGGGCTGCATGAGACACTCTCTTTAAAAATCAAATTTGGAAGTACACTGAGGTTAATTATATGATGGGTAACCAAGAGGAACAGTTGTATCTAACCTTTAAATATAACTGTAATAAGGTGTCTGCAAATCTGAAACAAATATTTACTCCAGGTGTCCAGACTTAATGGACAAAAGCATAATTGCTTTTTAAGGAGAATATTTTATTTGTTAGTCACTGAGGATTATCCTGTGATGGAATAGCCCATTTTCCTTTCTTTATTTATTTCTTCTTTTGGAAGGCAGTGTGTTTTGTTGGATATTTGTTGTTCTTTTTCTTTTTTCCTTTTTTCCAAATCTACTGTATATACAGATCACAAACCCTGAACAAAGAAGAATTACAAACCCAGCTGAGATAAACATGTCAGAATTACTGTTAAGAGGCTGATGCCCAGAGTGTTTAATGGCTTGAAAAGATGATCAAGCATTTATGCAGCTACCCCTTCAAAAATTATCATTGAGCCAATGATAATCCAGTTATAATAATGAGCACTGAGTCAATTAAGCTTAGCATGCAGAGAAACTACTTTTTATTATTAAATAACTCATTCTCCTCCATCTTTAAAAAAATAAAGTTAGAATTATGAAACCAGCGATTTTACTGGCCATAACATTCAGGTTAGAAGCCTATATAAAAAGCCACATCCAGCATAGTACGACTAACTTGTAGGGTGTAATTCCATCAGGATCTGAGATTCTCCATTGAGATGTTGTGAATCCCCATTCTGTCATAGTTTTACAGTGTGTGGTAATTTTCAGAATCCAAAATCCAGCTGTACTACCTTGGAAATTGCTATAGGACACAGAACTCAGCATACTGTTTTCCGCACAACTGATAGCTAGTTAACAATTGCCTGGCCAATTTCAATTTTTCCTTACAACCTCTTCAAAACAGGTTTTGTATCTAGCAGAAGTATCTTGCACATTTTTCTCAACTATTCCTGAAGTCTGAACTCTCTCTAGCACTTGTTAGAACAAGCCTAAAAATGCAATAGTAAAAGAATAGTGGTTAGGCTTGTTTATATTTGGATTGCACTTGTAATAACATTAGGCAGAAGGGAATTTTTAGACAATTAAGGTCTATATAATCCAATGCGGTATCACTAAAAACAGAAGGATATGGGACCAGATATAGCTGCAGTAGTGATGTAAAAATGAACAAATTGCTAAATAGTGCAGTATCTTCCTCATCACACCATACACAGCATGCACCCAAGGTTGCTGCTTTGAAGGCTACAGCTGTCCCAGCGAGCCCACACCTTTGCAGGATCAAAGACTGTGATTTGCAAAAAAGTGAGTACCGGATTAAAGTTTGGATCCCAAGCTCTTTCTGTAGGATTGCAGTTGAAAAGTCCCCAGCTATAGGGAAAACATAACTAATTTTGTCTGGAAGATAAAATTGCAATAATAGCAATAAACATGAAATGGTTAATGTATTTTCAATCACTTAAAAAAAACCTATTTAAGGTTTTAAGGAACCCTAGCCACTTAAGATACCCCACCACAACCAAAAATCATTTAGAAGTCCTATTCTCATTTAAGCAAAAATGCTTTGCCCTTTGAAAAATCCATTTATCTTGATTTAAACAGTGATGGTAAAGTCACTTGGATTTAACCAGAAGATCAGAGTATGAAAAATAATTCTCTAAGCAATCAACTCTTAGCAGTGCTTAAAAGGGATCACTTAGTTATGCTGCGACTAACCTGCATGGTTCTTTTTTGGACATGAAATCCTTCCTTGGTTTTCTAAAACTTGGTGGAGATTTTTTTTTCCAGATCAAGAGATACAAGGCATTCAAAAATATGATGAACTGTAACTTAAGAAAGTTCTGAAACTGGGTATTATTGAAGAGCAGTAACCATCAAGAGCACAACCTCTGAAGAGTTTGCATGAGGATCTGTTATGGGGGTTAAAAACCTGAGGTTGTACAATGAAAAACTTTTGGAGAAGGTTGGCAGGTGCAAACATGGAGAAAGCTGATTCATTTATCTTTGAGGGATAGAGAAAAGAGGATCTTCATTCATTTCAGTGTTACAGGTTAAAAAAAATCCTGCTTGAGAAGAGTATCTGAAGATAATTCTGACCAACACAGCCTGAAAGGACCCTTTTATCTCATTACTGCCTCCAGAGGGACTATAAATTATCCTTTCCAGTAACCTCCCAGCAGCGGATTATTTCACCTGATTATTTCTTTTGGGGCCAAAGAACCAGCCTCTACTTTTTATCTAATATCTCTTATGGTATGGTCAATTCAGATGTTCTCATTTCTCCTTTTTGACAAGTGTGTCTACTTTATTGCACTTGTCAGGCAACTCTTTGGTGTAATGTTGCCAATGGGCTTGTCTACTAAGCCCATTAAGAAAAATATCCCAATCATAAGATTATCCCTACACAGTTATACACCTGTCCATGTTACATGTATTTTAAGAACTGTGGTTTCAAGCCAGAAGAAAAAGCCCATCTTGTCTTGAGCTACGCTAAACTTCTCTCTGCTAAAAGTTTCTCTAACATATATTGAAAAATTTAAGACAACTTCCTGCAACTTTGCAAGTAGGGCAGACTTTGGTTTGTTTGACTATAAATTGCTGAAACAATGCAACTTAAAAACAATACAGTAGTACTGTATAACACTGTCAATATCATTTATAGCACAATTTTACACAAAGGCAGGAGTATCATAAAAAAAGAAGTAAGTCGTATCAGGTGCCCTAAAATACCTTGTGTCATAAATAAGTCAGATTTCTTAGAGGAAAGCAATAAAGCTCCAGCAGATTCGATTTTTCCTACTAAATAATCACCCTGACCTTTTTCACTGACTTCACAATAACAGTTCTTGAAGAAGCAAGCAAACACAGTGAGAGATTTGTATGACACACCCATGTCTAAAGCATGAAGAGAATGCAGAAGACCATTGATGGTACTAGTACACAAAAGATGACATGGAGTATAAAGCAAAAGAGGATACTAATCAAAATCAGTGGGCTGAATATTTATAAAAGAAGATGTTGATAAAATACTGGATGCAGGAAAATTTACGCAAAACTGTTTGGAAATTTTAAAGTTCTCTTGCAAGAGAAACATACCAGAAACATATTCAAACCCCGCCAACCTGTTTCTTTAACTTAGGAAATAGTTTCAGTCATGGTTGTTTCGTAAAAATTGATAAATTAATTGGTGAAATAACACTAGGCATGGATTTGGCACCAGAGGGTCTGTGATTAAGCTATTTAATTCAGAATTCGTAATTCCTGGGGGGTTTTGGCTTGTTTTAACATTAAAAGTAATAACTTCTACGGGATATATTTTTCTTTATTACCACCAGATAAATAATCTTGTCTTTCTATTGTTAGATTTTCTGAAGATAATTCATACATTACACAAGAGAAACATTACTAGAGGTTCTTACAACTATTTTATATCAGAGGATGAAGAATTAGATTTTTCAAAACAGCAACAATTAAAGTCTTGTTCTGTCACTTTTAAAATCTAAAAGGAAAAATAGTTGTTTTACAAAGGAGAAAAGAGATCACAGGCAAAAAGTTTTATCACCTGAGCAAGGAACAAAACAAAGAAGAGGATAATTGATGAAAAGAAATAAGCCTGTAAGTGCTAGTGGCAGAAGGAACTGAAATTGGTTTTTACTCACTGAAACAAAATCAAAGTATTCAAATTAGAAGAGAAGGTGGCACAAAGGCTCCAAGATCAGTACCATACTACTTTCTGGAAAATAAATATGTTATTGCTGCTCTCCAGCTGCCCAAAACCATGAACATGCCAGGTGCAGTGCAAGCAAAGAGGACTTCAACAATACAGGGGTGTGTTACTTTTGTACAGAGACACTTTATAATTAGAGTTAATAATTATAATTTATCCTTCTTCCAAGTATCAAATTGCCCTCACATAAGCAAAGATTCCTAAGAACACAAATCTCTGCCTTTAAATAAATCCTTGATGTATAGAAAACCAGTCTTTTGAAGGTTATATAATAATGCATCAGCTGACCAGGAATCCTCAGGTTTCAAAACTTCTAAACTACAGATAAGTTCCGCATATCTTATTTGTGCAAATATGAAAGTGCTTGTGTGTGATAATACTAAAACCCCACTACCTTCTGTCTTTGTGTAGCTAATACTCAAGATTTGTTGTTTTGACATGAATCGTTGTATATTAGCATGTGCTATGCGCTCCAGAGTTCTACTGTTAGATGTTTACTATTTTACTTTTTCATTCATCTCCATGCACAATCAGTATAGCACTTTAGTATGAGTTCTCACATAGTCTTGTGTTACTTCATAGTATCAATATCATTTATAAGTTTATAATGATTACAGCAAATATAATTAAAGACTGTTTCTAAATGTGACTTCTTCCTGATCCTCACCAGAATGCAATAGCTTTTCAGATGAAGACAGCTACAGTAATGTTTTGAGGTTTTTTGACTTTCAAAACCAGGAAATTTTACTTCCTTTACTTTCAGGAAAATCTGAGCAAAGAATATAAAAAAATCTTAGGAAAGAATAACTGCAGAATGAATCAATTGATGGGAAGCCAGTTCTAGTGCACTGAGGTATGTAAATATCTAAATAATGATAATTCTCCATGCATCTAATGTCAGGTTTAAAAAAAATATCTTTCGTACTTACAGTGATTCTAAAAAGCAGGGTTTAGGCTGTATCCTTTGTACATGGGAAGCTGTGGCTGATTCAGGTCTCCAACAAAGACCCAATCCTGTTTGATTAGTTCTAGCAGATGCTTAGCAGTTGCCCACCCTGGAATAAGTTGTCATTGCTCTACCACCAGATTAGCTTTGGATCTCGCCATTAAAGAAGATGTACTTATTCTTACCCAGTGTTAGTGCCAATCCTGAAATAAGAAGCGCAGTACAATTCCAAAATGCCCCAAAGTTACTCTCTGGAGACAAGGCTGTTGATGACTTATCCTAGATCAATCATCATTGAAGGTCGCCTGTCCTATTTGGCAATATTTGTTCAGTAACTAATAAAGATCAGCCTGCAGTTATTTATATTAGGTTATCATCTCTCCAGGGTGAAGCTTAATCCATTTTACAATGTTTTTCCCAACAAGACAACATGAGTTTCTCTGTCTGAAAATGAATTAAGTGCATGGTTTCTAAATATGGGATCTGACATTATTCTTGTTACAAAAAGCAATTTATTCCCCAAAAGGCTTACACTTCAAAGGTTACATAAAAAGGTTCAAATATCAGTGCTATCCATTTTTCAATTACTGGGCTTCCTAACACCACTAGCTTTTGGACAGATAAGCAGTGGTATCAGTTTTCTTATTCAACATCTCATAGGTTTCCAATTCAGCATCCCAGAGAAAGCAAATTTATTGAATTTTTTGAAGCAGAAGTATCCCCATTGTTTCCCACAAGACTATATGGTATATCAAATAGTATCTTAAAGGGATGTTTATGAAGCACTAGATACTAATGATTGTGATTTATGCTGTAGATTAGAAAGCTCGACTAGGGACAGACTTTCTTATCAATTTAAAATTCTTAATAATAGAGAGAAAATAGATTTCATCTACCAATGAAAATTGGAATACATTTGTGAAATATGACTGTTCTGAGGTGATTCTGTCTCCAAACATCATTATAAAGTTCATACAAAAACCAATGAGAATAACAGACAAAACTTCTGCATAACATTCTGTGTGTGTTCATAGTTTCTGTAACAATTAGCAATATCAAATTGGAGGAAGATAACAACAATGATAAAAATAATACCAATAATAATGGCTTTTAATTTTTAAAAAAAAGTTCTCTCTTATCAAGATATCATTCAAGTATAGTAAGTAGTAAGTATATTAAACTGTTTTTTCTTCACAAAGTAGTACATTTCCTTTTGCTATAATTTCTGACCATACTTTATGGACAATACAGCCAAGCTTTGACGTATTTTTATTGGCAAACTGTCATGGGAAAACTTTCAGAGTTATGGATCAGCACTGAGTCATAGCAACAGGTTTAGGGCTTACTTCTGCCAAGAGTTTCTTGGAGGAGGAAAAGAAAATGTTGATGAGTTCTAAGCCTGACTGGGAAGCTTAGTATGACAGAGCAGTCTAAATCTGCCAGAAATACTCATCTGATGCTGATTGCAGAAGCTCATTGTTTTCCATCTCAGATGAAGGCTACAGTAAGAAGTGATATGTGTTGATCTGAATTTACTTCCAAATTATGTCTTCTTTTTTTATTGTTATTTTGAGAAAGCAATGTTTCATTTTTCAGTAGGTCAGACTGATGTTTGTAGGGCACTGGGAAAAAAAAAAGAAAATAGAGAGAGGAAAAAGGAACCACTACAGAGAAATTGTTCAAAACCTGAAATGTTATAACAAGTAATGTAAGCATAATGAATTGACAGACATAGCTGGTAGCAGGAATATGCAAGGGCATTCTTTGTTTAGAAAAGATTCAAATACTGCACATCAAAAACACCATGGCCTGTCTTGCAAAAAAAAAGAAAGAATTCATGGAGTAGATAAGATCAATTATGTTTCACAGGTTAAAAAATTGGGGAAAGGTTTAAAGGAGAAAGATATTCTTCTAGGTTCTTTTTTATGTTATCCTTTGGCTGGAGGAAAGCTTTGCAATGCAAGTTTTGAAATTCTTACTGTCAGAAATTATATGAGTTTAGGAAATTTTAAGGAATAGTGAATTGAACTATGGATTTAAAAAGAAATTAGAACAGAATAAAATACTGATTCATGAAAGACAGATTTTCCCAAGTTTTTTGCTAAAGCAAGTCATATTTTACAGATATGAACCTAGTAAACCTTTGTAGATGTCAAAAGACAAAAAAAAACAAAAAAGGAGAGCTATATGGGAAAATTACAATAGAGCTGGAGAAGATGGAAAATGCAAGACATGTGAAATAGCTAAGGATTTGGTTACAGGAAGGCCTACTAGAAGTTGTCCTAAATGGACAGCTATGAAAAGAAGGGATTCCATGGTATTAGCAAGGATTGATCTTGGAATTGAATGTGGAGAGCAAAATGCTGTGAGACACTGTCACCCTCAAAGAAGATTATGCAGAAAAATCTGAGAGGGCAGGAATTGAATATTCACAGTCCAGTAATTTTCATAAATTCAGAATTAAACTTAATTTTCCAGGGGTTCTTGATATGACTTTATCATAATGTGGTTGCAAAAAAAGAGAAGTATGACTTTAAAACTCGTGTGGAGGTTTATCCATTTGAGTTTAAGAACTGATAACATCATGCAACAAAGACGGGACACAGACTCATCTGGAATAATGCTTAAAACTGTAGTAATTCATGGTCAGGACAAAGAATTGAAAGTGAAAAAGTGGAGGTGAGTCATTGTCATGAGAAGCAAAATCTACGAAAACTAAAAGATGTTCCACCTAGTAATAAGGAGGTTGAAAAGATACATTCATCTATAAATACTTTGTGTCAGTCAACAAAAAAAAAGGGAAGAGAGTTATCTAACCAAAAGTACAATCATGTCACAAAAAAGGTCTGGGATGTAGAATGCCTATAATTTAATATAGTCCAGAAATAAGAAAGGAGGTTCTAACCATAGGACAAGTAATGTTTTCATCTAGGTTAGTGAGATAGAGAAATCAAACAGATTTTGAGAGGGAGTTATGTAAATTTTCTAAGTAATAGAGTTGATAGCCATGGCAAATGACCTAGACCCTACGTTTCTGGTGAGAAAACAAAACATGCGCAAAAATAAAAAGCTGAACTGAATTAAGTAGGCTATTTATAAAACAAGATGTACTTCGAAAAATGTCGTGCCAGAGATCATGAAGAGATTTTTTACCTGTTCCTAACATTTGGAATGGTAATAATTGATCCCCTCTCCCATTTTCCATTTCAACTCTTTCAAACTACCCTTCCCTGTGAATCTAAATCCTGCTTTTCTGTAGAAAAGATTTTGTTAGGGTATATGAGATTATTGAGGTTGGGTGGCTGAACCTTCATTGCTTCATGTAACTCCATCAAGATATTCCCAAGATAAAATTCAGCTGAGGGAAGAGCACAATACCTGATTAGCATGAAAAAATTAATACCAGTTACAGAACACTCTTATTTCTATTTTGATATTCAGCCTTATCAGCTTCACTGCAATGTGATGCAGAAATACTGAGCTATGAAGGATTTCTCTTTTTCTTAGAAGAGCAGTAACTGAGTTAGCATGCAGTTTAAGTGCCTGCTTGAAAGTCCTAAATTTGTTTAGGGTTACCTCCTTTAAAATAATTGCAGAATTACTAGGAAATTTGTAACTGCTAAGTTCATACTTAGGTAAGGGTGTAATTACTGTGTAACGTGTATGCAGAGGTCATAGAACAAGGCTTTGGATTGCTTACATTTTGTTCCTGTGGGCAAAACAAGAATCTCAGCTGGTACTTGGGGGCTTATCTTAATTAATATCTTACATCCAGGTCTCACCTCAAAATCTATCCTATTGAGACTGATTCAGTCACTTACTTGCAACATTTTGTTACTATAGCATCCAAAGCACTGCTATGGTGTGGGATCAAGTAATCAACATCTATCATTCCAATATTATGATTTACATAATGCTCGTATTTGATGTTCATATTCATGTATGCTATATTTCTTTATCATTGTATTTAAGGAACATGGATGTGTGTGTGGCATCAGCTATTGCATGAAATTCTTTGAATTAGGCATCTTTTTTCTACTACTAACGGTTAGTAAGATGAATACACTAGCCTAAATTAGTTATTTTCTTTCCTCCATTGATAATTAGCACTAGAGCGGATGAGTATGAGTTACCTATTAACTCCAATTGCTATGTTCAGCAGTGTATCCAGAAAAATACATTATCAGTCACAGTAAAATCCTGCTTCCTTTCTCGTATTTATTTTCAGAACTTATCAGAAAAGGGAAACTTTTAGCTGTGGCAGACCCTCACACTGCACTTTGTTCAAACCAATGTTTGTTTATGTTGTATATCTGGCATATGAATACCCGCATTACTGTTTAAGAGTGTTAATTTCTTCTGACTATAGAAAGTGCAAGTATTTACCATGATGACATTGGACTAGCACTGTACAACCTGTATTTATATAAATTATTTCATCAAATGGAGTCAAATTTTGCCACATTCAGGTATATAGGGTTAGCTCTATTAACTTGGTTTGAGTCAGGAAGTAATTTGACCCTGTTATTTAAAAATTAAAGGAATTTCATCTTAGTACATAGCCTTACAAAATGATCGCTTCTTCCACATCAGATGCTGCCTTCATGAAACAGCTTATATTTATTTTCATGTGGTTCAGAAACTCTTATTCTATTAATGACTACTAATGTTTATATGTATTTATATAAATGGTTGTGTTTGTAGCTTAAAGTAAACAAGTTCTTATTGTTCAGTTGATGAGTTATATTGAAATATGAAGCTTGTCACTCTGTAAATTGTTAGAAATAATGAATAGTTAATAACATGGATTTGCACACAGCAGTACCATAATTAATAGTGTGCACAATATCTGGCCTAATAAATTAACTATCTGCTCATAATTAAACTAGATAGTCTTGTGCTTTTTTTTCCCTCAAGATAATTGACATCTGTAGTAAGTATAACTGCAGGATACAGACATCAAAGTACAAGGAAACATACTTAAGTAAAAAGATATGCTCTGGTAAGGACTGAGATGGGAGAGTAGACACCTAGATTTTCAAAGCCAAGTGGTGAAGGGTCTGAATGGAGACCTGCTCATAGGTGTTTCACTCCAGCAGTAGCCTAGACATAAATCCTAGCTTCCATTTGTGTGGAAAAGAACTTCCTCTCGTTGTGATAGACTTGTGATACTGTATTTTATCTGCATATGGCATCACCAATGTTACTGTCCTTCATGTAATAACCAGTGCCTCTGTAATGACTACTGTCATGGAAAGTACTTGTTGATTATGAAATTGAAATCGATCTCCTAGACATTTTTAAGTGCATTGGAGAATGGCCTTAGAATTCAAAATTGGTTTTTCCAAGTGGGTGACAGGAAAAGAAACAGGATGCAGTTGAAGAGGGGCACAAGGGAAAGAATTCATTTTGGGATAATCTGCAGCAGAACTGACAGAATGGAGGAGGACTGTTTAATAAGAAGATTTCAAAAAGAGTCTGAAGGATTAGATAAAGATAAGAAAGCAAATCTAACTCATCAATGCCATATAGTTCCAGAAAAACAAATATAATACTGGCTTCTAAAAAATGTGATGTGAAGTAGTCCATTCACCCTTCTCAGAACTGGAAAAAACCAGCTTTGGTAGATATCGTGTGTAGTTTTGAGTAATGCACAGAAGACATGCATAGACTAGAAAAACCCAGACTAGACAAACTAGTTTGCAACAAGATTGTCTCAATTTCCAGGAAGTTTGTACTTTGAGAAACGATGGAAATCTTTCAGGTTGTTTTGTCTCAAGAAAAAAGAGCAGAGGAAAAACCATCAGCGGTCTTCATATACGTCAAAAAACTGCATATATGGATAGAAAGGAAATAACACATGTAAAGTTCAGTGCTATGAGATTAGGTACAAAATGTTTATCTTGATCTCTTAAGGATAGATTTGACAAATTCTCATGAGATGACAGTGTGGAATGCTGCAGGCCCATGTTATTTTTCCTCATGCAATGGTGGACATTTGTTCTATTTTCTATTATGTGTTTTACAATACAATTAGTTTAAAAGAAGAAAATTACTCCTACTCAGTGTTGGAAAGAAATCAGAGAATCACAGAATATGCTGAGTTGGAAGGGACACACCAGGAGTATCAAATCCAGCTCCTAGCCTTGCACAGGACATCCTAAGGAGTCACTGCCTGTGCCTGAGAACATTGTCCAAATGTTCCTTGAATTCTGTCTTGGTGCTGTGACCACTTCCCTGGGGAGGCTGTTCCAGTACCCAGCCACCCTCTGGGTGAAAAAATTTTTCCTGATATCCAACCTAAACCTCTCGTGGCACAACTTCAGGCCATTCCCTCAGGTCCTGTCACTGTCACCACAGAGATGAGAGCAGTGCCTGCCCCTCCTCTTCCTCTCATGAGGAAGTTGTGGACTGCAATGAGGTCTCCCCTCAGTCTCCTCCAGACTGAACAGACCAAGTGACCTCAGCCTCATACGGCTTCCCCTCAAGGCTCTTCACCATCTTTATTGCTCTCCTTTGGACACTCTCTAATAGTTTAAAGTCTTTTTTATATTGTGGCACCCAAAACTGCCTCCAACACTCAAGGTGAGGCTGCCCCAGTGCAGAGCAGAGTGGGACAATCAGGGCCTGCTTTGGTGGTTTGGTTTTCTGCCTACTGGGAAAACAACAATAGCTAGGAAACTCAGAAGGAGGGAAGCACTGACTAGAGTGACAGCATGCCAAGTAACATTCTTCTTCCCAGAACTTACTGCTTGCTGTCTGTGACAGTTCCTCCATCACCCTGCCTTTTTTTGAATTCCACTGTGACTTTGTCTCTTCAATAATAATTCTCAGAGCTTTACTTGCTTAAGAACACTTTGAAGAGCTATCCATTAGCAGAAATGCAGGTATATGTCTTAGTTTGAAAGACAGCTGTTTGCTAAGGAAGGCCGGAACCTCCCTTGGAATGGAAAATGCAAGCCCCTTCCCTCCAAATTATTATAATTTTGAAATTAAGGGGCTTTCAGGCAAATATATGAGAAATAGGAATAACAGTTCTTTACTAGTATATGTAACAAAGCAATAATACAGAAATACTAGCTTAACCTGACAGAGTCAGGATACAACCTGACACCCTGCCAGGCAGGGTGGCTGTAGCAGATAAAGTGGTTCTGTTGAAGCAGCGATGCTGTAGAAAGGTCTAATCCTCATCTGAAGGTCCAGTGGTGGTTATATAGCTCTCATCTTCTGGGAAACCAGTAGGTAAGGACTGCTTGTGCTGTTCCAAACCCCAGATTATATCCAGGTGGGAATGCTTGGTTCCTCCCCCTGGGTGGAGCATCTCACAATGGGCTGATGTAATTCTATGAGTCATGCAGTGGGTCCTTGATAGCCCATTAACAGAGATAGCCCCCAGAGAGAGTTATCAGGGATGAGTCATGGTAGGAGATAGCAAGGACTGCCCTACCTGCTTTAACAGCTTGTGAAGACGGTAATAGAAAATGTACTTTTGGTTACATTTTACATTGTAAGCTAGGACAGTATAGTCAAGGGATTTTAACTTACAGTTGTGGTATCCCCTCAGTCATTGATACATGGAGTCTTGGAGTAGCCAAGTCACTTTGTAGGTGTCAGTCCTAGAGCTACACGCAAGAGTTAGCTTGGAACATATGCCAATTTGAAATGTGGAGTTTCATGGCCTCTTGGTCAGCATTTGACCAATTTTTTCATCATTAAAGCTTTTACTAGTCAAGTTATTAGCCATTTCAGAAATCTGTTAGTTACTGTTGCTGTATTTATCCTTCCCTCTCCTGTTTACCCTTCACACATACGATGTACTTAGTGTCATAATACAGAGCACTCATCCTGAGTTGGGAACTCAAAAGTTACTAATTCCTGTCTGGGAAGAAATTTGGTTCAATTCTTAGATGCCTAATTCAGAGTTATTGATACCACAGGGCAAGAAAACCCCCACAGTTTTTGTAGGTGCATTCCCAAGACAATACAGTAAAATCAAAGTCTTCTGTCATTCTCATATCCGCATGGACACACTCTTGAATTATAAAATTCAAACAGTGGGTGCAAAGAAAGTAATGCTCCTCAGTGAATTATGAATATATGGAAAAAATGGATGTTTCCTACACACACAGCCCAAACCTTTCCATTATTATAGAAAAAGCAACATTTTCTGTCACAATGAAGGCAGCACTACAAAATAATAATTAAAAATGTGTTGCTGGTTGCTAAGTGGGTAATGCATGGCTTCTAATTAGCTTGGAAATAAGCTCTCTTGTACCATGAAGTGTACAGATGTATTAACCTTGGCTGGAGATTCTTCAGCAGACATACTGAAGAAATACTACATAATGCAATAAGCTGGATGTTCATATTGAGAATTAAATTCAGTATTATATTGTAAAACCAATGATGTTTAATGTGATTTGGTTATTTTCTATAGCAAGGTAGTAACATATGTAATATCAAAGTGAAATCTTTCTATTCCTCATGTATTTAGTAATCTCTTCTGGCATCTGTAAGGCAAATATTTAACCCACACATAGCCAATGTGCCTAAGAGACACTGGGTTTGGTGTGGAGCTTTACTTGCTTGTTTGTTTGTTTGTTGTTCATTGAAAATAGAATTGTTTACATCACATTGCCATTAAAGGCAATTTAAGTTGCCCAAGTGTAGCTGATGGATTTGCACAGCTGGAAAAGGAGACCTGGTTTAGCATCTGGAAGCTTTACTGTTTGTGAGGATGTGAAAATGTAGAAAGTCAGACTGAAGTAACGCTCTGACAGCACAGTTTTAAACTGAGCACATAGGAGAGGTTTTGAGTGACTACAAGCAACTGCAGTCACTCTTCTGTGCATAACTGAAATCACTGCATTAGCCTTGGTATCATTTGAGCCACTTAGATTCCTCTGCACCATTCTAAATGTTGTAGATGTTAGAGATCCAGCTCTGGAATCCACTAAGATATTTGAGATTATTGACACATTTTTCCAAGTCTGAGGCAAGCATTTCTACTGTACCTGAAATAAAATTAGTAGGCTAGCAACAAGCCAGAAACCACTACACTGCACCAGAAAAGCCAAGCCCCCTTCTATTTTGAGCTGGAAAGGAAAGAAGAGGCCCAACTCAGTCCTCCTGCAAAAATCAGCTCATTGCTTTTACTGGATTTAGAACTGATCTGGATTGGCATAGAAGAGTGCATCATTCAGTTTAGTGTCTGGAAGATAAAAAATTGTATGGCTCACACAGCAACCATTTGCTTACCAGTAATAACGTAAAGTAGTGACATTAAGACACAGGTGGTACAGAAACAATGGTTAGCTTCAACAGTGTAATAAATACCTTAATTTGGGTTTGGAGAGACTTAAGATGTGCCCCCTACTTTTCAGAGCTTTGGGTAGAAGCTGCAGGCTGTTTTTCTTATGGTTTATTATGTTCAACAATTTGTTGTTGCTTTTGTGTTTTATTATTATATATGTTTACAAGGATAGTATAAACTGAAAGGTTGTTTGGCCCTGCCCCAGTTTGCTTGCAGCCTAGTGATAATATGAAAACATGATGGGGGGATGCATGGGGGTAGCAAAAAGGGTATGGGGAAAAACATCACCAGGTGTCTTGGTTTTATTGCATGCCATGACAGTTTCATTGAACTAACCTTTCCTTTCCTTTCCTTTCCTTTCCTTTCCTTTCCTTTCCTTTCCTTTCCTTTCCTTTCCTTTCCTTTCCTTTTCCCTTCCTTTCCTTTCCTTCTTTTTCTTCCTTCCTCCTTCCCTCCCTGCCTCGCTTCCTCTCATCCTCTATTCCCTCTCTCCTTCTCTCCCTCTCTCTCTCTTTCTCTCTTTCCACTTTTTCTCATTTTCTCTTCTCCACACCTCCACATTTTCCAAGTGTAAGCAATTTTACTTGGTAAGAAAATCTGCCTCCAGCAGTACATGTTGTCATAGAACTGGACCTTGCACATGCTCTACACCATGAAGAAATTTGTGTTAATGGATAGTCTACTTAATACCTGTGAGCTCCACAACCAACAGAATGAAGTGGTATCTTCTTTCAGTATTTGACTTTAATATTTTTTTGACTATTTATGACAGAACTTTTATTTGATTTTGCCTTAGGAGATATGACAGTGTACTTAGATGGTCTGTTTCACCTTCAAATTTAAAAGTGTGACTGAAGTTTTAAATGCAGTGTATCTGGAAAACAAGTTCTTTGTTCTCAAGTGCTAGAACACAAATAAGCTGTTAAAAATAATGAAATAAAAGTCCCACTTGTCATTTTCAGAATTAGGTTTGTCCATAAGTGCTAGTAATATTGTGAAAAACTGTTTTCAGAGTTCCTTCTTAGTCCGCCTTAAGCCTCCGATTCACCACAAATTATTCTTTTTCCTTTTTAAGCCTATCATCTTCTTTACCTCTGTTCTTTCCCTGTTTCCTTTCCACCACAAGAGGAAACCTCCAGGGGAATTTGCAAGATACATAGATGCCTTGGAGGGGGAAAGAGGAGACAGTTATAGGTTATCTGAGGTGTGGGTTGTATGAGAATTTATTTTCAAAAAGAGGTGTGGGTTATCTGAGTAGCAGGCTTTATACAGGAAAATATGGTAATATAAAACCGTTTCAGTTCTATCTGATACATTATTCTAGGCTTGTGAAAGGACAGATTTGCTTTTCTGAGATGTGCATATCTATACAATTTCTTTTCTTATGTGAGAGCAAGCATTTATAAGTGATAGATTTTAGTGTTTATGCTTCTCTTTTATACCAAGATTTTGTATGTGATAGAAGACGTAATATGACACAAACTTTGTTGTTGTTGTTGTTGTTATTTTAAACATTTTAAGATTTATATTGTGGCAGGTTAATTTTAGATAGGAAAATGAAATGAAAAAAATGAGGTTTTTTTCTGGAGGAAGAGAGAGTATAAAGTCGCTTTTAAAAAGCAGAAATATGATCTAACACAGGGTACTTGATATTGCATCATGAATGCCCCAAAATCAAACCGGATCGTTTCAGAAGTCATAGCACTTCCTCTAGAAAACCCTGGGCATTATTTTCGGATGCTTCATGTATTTTGACATCCAAGCTGAACATTTACAACTCATGAATAAACAATGGGCTTAAATGTCACTTTGATAGCGATCCCTTAGTACTGTACCAAAAGGTAACAAAAAGTTGCAATCTTGACCAGCAGAGATTTCTATGTTGGAAGCTGACTAACTGTGCAGTAAAATGGTCATCAGAAAAAATATTAAATAGGCACCTATTAGATTTACCATTAAGAGTGATCTTTTCCTTTATTATTTAATTTTTTTAAATTTTGACAGCTTTTATTAAATGATTTTTTAAAAAAAATCCAAATGAAAAGCCATATTTTCTAATGCAATTTTGTTTCTTCAGGTGGCAGAAAATAATGTCTACACTTTTCTTTGACATTAACTATATTATTATTGTTGTTGTTGTTGGTAACATCATCATTGTTATCACTACCAGTACTGCTTTATCAATAAATTTTCTTTGGCTTATTTTAATAAATCAGGGCATGTTCTACGGATGTATTTAGGAGCCTAACTCCTAATCTGTCTCCTTAAATATTGAAGGTGTAATAATTCATAGTATATTAATACCATTGAAATGATAATCTTTTCAGATGTGCACAGTGAGAATTGCAGATGAAATACCTGTTATTTCAAGTGAGAGAAATCAAACATCCATTATGTACTAAAAAAAACTCCAGTAGGCAATTGATGAGGACAGAAAGAACAAGTCACTAATGAGAGAGCATTTTTCATTAAATGACTTGTTTATTTCTTATTTCTTAACCCTGATTCTTTAAAAAAAATGTGGAAAAATGTAACTCAAATCTGTACTAATGACGCATTAAATTTTTGCGGTTTTCCTATATTCCATTCTTAGTTGACCGATTTTCCTGTCTCAAAGAGGCTAATTCCATACTGATGGAAAGCCAGCATTGCCCTCTACTTTCTACTTTCCTGAAAGCGTTGCTTATCCTCCTGGGAAGAAGAAACTCGGAAAGGATGATGAAAACACATGGAAGAATGCTGCGTGGTCCATCATGTGTTTCTACAAGTTGTGTTTCTGAGATCTTCCAGTTTTCTTTCTAGTAGAGTCTCAGTTGAATACCTCTAGGTAACACATGCACACGTGCATTTCTTTTCAGGTATAGTGTTCAATGCCCTGAAAAAACAGGGATTTTTTTTTCTTGAAGTGAGGAATTTCCAATTTTGCTGAATGCAACCTAATCTTATTGAATCTGACAGTCAACAAGACTGAATTACACTTTTTCCAATTTTCGTATTCAGAGTAGGTAACTGGGGCAGAGGCTGGGTGATATTACGTAGATGAGCTCTTAGTGACCACATTGATAACTCACCTATATATTCTTGAATTTCATTTTGCAGTCCTGTGGATATGATGCCAGCCATCCAAGTGACCCTATTTGAACTCCATTTCTATGGCATTTGTTAGTGTGTCATCAGGATAATGATTAGAGCTTTAAGTATCTATTTCTAACAGAGAATATTGGTTTCTTATAAGGGTATTGTGGGTTGTATGCAATTTTTTTGCCTGTCTTTCCTGAAATGCTGCATTTTCTGTTTTCTTCTTTAACTCCAAATGCTTTTGCAAGGAAGAAAGTCAGAGATCTTCCCTTATTTTTATATAAAGGTGAATATCCATTTCTAAAAGAAACATCACGTTAAGTGCAGTTGTTAGAGTAACAGTAGCATATTACATTGCATTTCTCCTTCTTCCACATTTCTGTCAGGCCTAAGAGGGCTAGACACTTAAGCACACAGTGACATTACCAGGCATAAACAAAAGCAGCTGTGGCAGAAGATAAAGAACAAAGCCTTCTAACAAGTTTTCCTAACTTCAAAGATGAGCAGAACAAGGAAGTTATTGCACTTACAGCATTATTTAATGGCTTTTTCATTAAATCCAACAAAGACAGTAATAAACAATCCAGGAGCAGTAAGGGATGGATTTCTATCTTTGATTCATAGTGCTCATCTTGGTGCATATTTAAAAATATGCTACTAGATGATGTGTATCTGAAGGCACCAGCAAGGACTAAGTTTTCAATATCTTCTATAATTTTAGTTATTTGGAAAAATGATGAGTAAACTCCTTTGCTGCAGCTTTGTGTCAGTAAATGAGAACTGAGTCAAAAATAGACTTGTGTGATCCACACTGACTTCATGAGCATTCCCACTAGGGCACAGCATTCCAGCAGTGGTTGCATCTGTACTTGAGGTCCAAAAAACCATGTAATCTAGAGCAATACATCTGAAAAGAATAGGAAGAAGATACATTGTACTAAGAGGGTCATCCAGTCTGGCAAGTTCTTCATCACACTATGGAAGTGTGTACTTTCAGTCTTCTTTATCTTTTGTATTGATATGAGTGATTTTTTTTGTTGAAAAACTTGATGATTTTGTAAACTAACAAGATGGAAAATAAATAATGTTTATTATTTTATTACTAGAAATAATTATTTCTATTAGTATCTAAAGACATCATTAATTTAGGAGTTACTTGAAAGAAAATTCTGTCAGGTCTTCTAATACTTCATGGTAGCCAGGAAGTTTCCTCTCCATAATAGTCTTCATCTACACAGTGGTATGGAAGCTTGTTGAAATGGACATTGGTGGTTTTGTATCTTGACTTTAGTCTATCACTTCTCTGTCTTGAAAATTGTGGTAGGAATAGCGGTAATTCATTAAGCAGTAAAAAATTCTGCCCCTTCTTAGAGAGATTTGGATAACTGCAAGTTACATCTTCTTCTGCGTGTTTAGTCTAAGTCCTTCAAATACAGGCTTAAAAAAAAGTTTTTTGTTGAATAGTTGATGTTTCATGAATTATTTTCCTTAGACTGCAATCATGCACCAGAGAGCACTGAAGGGACATGAATTAAAAAAATAAACAGAAGAAAAACTGTGATCTATTAGAGTAAGGCAGGAAAGAAGAAAAGTTACAGAGGAGATAAAAAAGAAAAACTGTAATAAAATATGATATTTCTAACAAGCAGTGAGTTTACCCAAGGTCAGAGCTATCAGTTTCAAACAGATGAAAATGAAAAGAAAGATACAATTTAGATGAAAGCGTTTAAAACAGCAAAAACAAACAATCAGGAATGTAATGAAAAGGATTGCGTACTAGACGTTCAAATGCAGGTAAAGAAAAGTGGAAGGAAGCAAAAAGAAACCTGAAGAAAATTCTAAACAGAAGCAAGCCTAGTGGAAAACTGAAATGCAGTCCTACCAAAGATAAATGTACCTGAGGAAAGCTTGAAAAGCATGTAGTTGAAAATGAGAGAGGAGTGCATAAGCGTATGTCCTATGAAAAAGGAGCAAGATACATTTAAGACCATGTCTAGCTCCCCATAATTAATCATGGAATAGTTGAGGTGGGAAGGGGTCTCAAGAGATGGTGCAGTCCAAACCTCGAAGCAGGATCTGCTAGAGCTGGTTACTCAGGGTCTTGTCCAGTCAGGTGTTGAATATATCCAAGGATATTTCCACAGCCTCTCTGGGTAGCTTGATCCAATGCTTGACACTCTCAAAACAACAACTACAACAACTTAATAAAAAAAATTCCCCATATGTTCAAGTGGAATTTCGTATATTTCAGCTTTTGCCCATTGCCCCTGGCCCTTTCAGTAGGCAGCACTGATAAGAGGCTGCCTCTCTCTTCTTCACTCCTCTTCCCTATCAGGTATTTACAGACATTTACAAGATCCCTTCTCTGGTCTAAACACTCCTAGCTCTTTCACACTCTTTTCATGTGGTATGCTATTCCTTCCCTGCCCAAGGCTGCCATAAACACCCAAAAATTAATCCGATCATTCAGTTTTGTCCATTATTATCATTTAACTGGAGCAGGGCTCAGGCAAAGTTTGCTTGTCTTTATGGGGGATGACAGAAGGAAACTTTCAATGCTTTATTTACAGTAAAAGAAAATGCTTAATTAAGTAGACTTTAATTTTATTTATAGCCCAGCTTCTACTACTTTCTTACTATCTACATCTCTTTTTAATTGCAAATCTCAATTAGTAACCTGTAAATCATATGTTGTTGATTAAAATTTTATCATAATGAACTGTACTTACTGTTAAAGTGATGGATGTCATTTATTTATTTTACATAAACTGGAAAGGTTGTCATTTTATAGTGGAAAATCCACACAATCGCTAAGATCGTAAGTTGTTCTTTAGCATATTCATGTCATTTCTTCAACAGATACACTAAAGACGCTACTTCACAAAGCGGTGCTACTGTACAAGAGATTGATCTGTACAGTTACTTTTTCACTGCTGGACCTCACATTTGGTAAACCAGGCTCAAATTTCAAAGTATGTTATCATCAACTGGGGCTGGGGGCGTCATCTTCATGAAGTCAAACTTGTGTGCATCTGCTTAAAAGGACTGGGGCCTAAGTCAGTCCTGAACCTCTAAAAACTCATGACGTGCAATTTTCTGATCACGAGCAACAATTTTAATTTGAAGCATTCTGCCTAACTCTGGCTATTTGAGCACAGAATTTGGTTTTCAAGAGCATGTGAGTTTTGAAAGAAACAGTATTGCTTTCTACCTCACTTTTGGATTCAGGTGACATAGGAGTAAAGAACTGCAGAAATTACAATCAGAGCAGATTAATTCTTAGGAATCAATCACAGTTATCAATCGCAGTTATTAATAGGAAAGTTGCATGACAAGTGTGAAGATTTTTGGATTCTTCACCATTGCACTATGGTGAAAGAATATCTGGTTTGGGAACCAAGAAAAGATTTTTAACAACTGGGAATTAGTAAATTAGTACTTGACTGGACCAAGAGAAACTCTCTACCCTTTTTCATCGTTATAAAATACATTTACTAATCCAGAAGCAGATAAGGTATCTTGTATCACATTGTGTAACATTCCAGTGAAATAGTATTGGAGTTCAGTGCAAGATTGTTTTAAGGGGAAGACAACGAATGAAGATCCATGTATTTAGTGGGAATTTTTTTACCCACATATGCTCTTTCACTATCAGTTGGTATAAAAATTGCTGCTCTACTCAGTTTGATTAGAGATGCTGTTGTTGAACTCATTAGAAATGAATGCTTTATATCATGTCTCAAATTTTGGTACAGAGCATTAGAGATAAGCAGCATCCGCTACTTGTTTGACTTCTTGGTCTGTCATAAGGCCAAGCATAACTTGGGCTGGTAGAAATGCCACTGTGCAGAGATAGCTCCATCAGGAAAGATATTTTTTACCTTGGTCAACAAATTTTTTTCTTCTGAAAGATATTCAGAATGGGAAGAAGAAACTGTTTAGTTTTTGCTTAAGGCATGCCAGCATGAATATGGGTTGGGAGGGGGAGGGAAGAATCTGAAAGAAATCTACTTTAGAAGAAGAAAACACTATGTATATGAGTAAAATTGTCAGTCATTCATTTATTATATCTGCCAAAAAGGATAGTGTATTTGGCTGCTCCAACTATTTATATTGGGTCCATTGCCTGGTTATTTTTTCAAGGAGAACCAGAAAAAACAAAGTGGTTTTATACATAAATGTGAGACTGGAAACAGGAAGAATTACTAACAAAATAAATGCTTTTAAAAGCTGTCGGTGAGAAGATTGAAGGCTTATTTTATCATTCTATGCAAAATGAGATGTTCTCTGAATATTTCTTAATGAAAGAAAAGGGACAGCTCTGGAGAAGATAAGTGGTAGCCAAATTAATCTGTATTGTGCTTCCCTGCTAGCCTCCTCTCTTGTCTTCTTGAGAGAGTACTGTATGCTAACACATACATTTGTCTGCAAATAGAAAGGCAAGAGCTTGAAAGTGCCACCATTTTTTCTGCTACAGCGTTTCTACTTTATCAAGTAATCTTATCCACGATTTAGGTCAGAGAAAATATACCATAGATTTGTGGCAGGGATAAAGACCACAATGGCTTTTTTACAAGGTGTTAAGTGTTTTCCATATTTGGGGGATTTTAAAGCCAACTAGCTTTGTATGTGAAATTGATACTGAGGGGTCTTGTGAACTCAGACTGGACTAAACCTTGATTTCATCCCTGATGCTTGGGCTCCACAAGAAGTTTTGAAGCTTATATTCAGATGTACAGAATTGGCTGATTTGCATCTGTCCCAGCTGGACTACATGACAATGCAAAATCTTGGTGTGCCAGCTTCTGCTGAAACTTAGAGCAATAATAGAAATATGACTGTGTAGATAATTCAAGAATGTTTGTATTTTATCATTTAGACAAATACTCAGATGCCTACATAATATTCCCAAACTTTTTGCTCACGTGGTGAGGAAAATATACAATATGAAAGAGCTTCTACTGGCACCTTGGTTAAATGCTGAAACCCACTTTCCTAGAGATAACCATCTTTTTGGTGTGGTTTATAGGAGTGAGGTTCTTAAATTAGGTCCCTAAGTAACCAGTATGAAATCCACCTTCTATGACAGATAATTGGGAGAATTTGTACCCAAAATTTAGAGTTGCAAACACAAGTAAGACTTACTACACAGGTGAAAGGGCTGAACACTTAGTTCATCCTATTTGGTTAGTGGCAATAGATGACAGGATTGGTGCACTCACTGACTGGGAACAAAATATGGTGCATGTCATACAAACAGATTTCTGGTTTCAGTAATTTCTGGATTTGTCAGTTGTTTGCCTAAATAAGACTAAAGAGAAGTCAAATGCTACGTTTTTGTATTATAATTGCCATTTGTTTTTAATAAATAAAATCATTTAGAAAATGGAGGAGTTACTCAGAAATACTTTCAGAAGCAATCTGCACAGGCTCTGGGAGTCCCAAGAACTCACAGGCAACTTGTGACTTTCCCAGAAGTGATATCAATTAGGAAAACAGAGCAATTGTTGGAAGAATGTGAAGGTTATCATGCAAAGCGTGTTTATATGGTTCAAGTGAGAGGAAATGATGGCAACTCCCAGAGTTGTGGGGGAACTTCCTCTTTGGAATATTCTGACTTTTATTTCCCTTGCTTAAAACCACATTAGCCATGACCATTGTCAGAAGAACCAGGAATATTGTCAATGCGCAAAGATAAATCCAAAATAAATACGCCACAAGATGAACATATGTATGGTTATATAATATAATTTTACTAAATAAAATACCATTTAATTTTTTGTCTCTACATTTGTCACCTCATTCTTAAACTTATATTTCTTTCACTATGTTATTTTCACATATTTTATTTTCCCTTTTTCTTTGTCTTTCTGATTAAAAATATGATTCCTAAAGTCCTGTCATTTTGCTTTAAAGTCACAGTTCATAATCACTACTAGTTTCTGCATCACCTATTCTGAGAAAATTCATCATACGGCCAGAAGTCACATCTTCTAAGGCAGAGAAAGTTCTCATTATTTGGAACCAGCCCAGGAATTGCTCCTAATGGCTACACCAGCTCATCACTATTCCCTGTTGTCTTCAAAGTAAAGCTTAACTTTCAGTTTTACATTATTAACCTGCTTTGGTTGGCTTTATCTGAGCTGTTCCTTCTAGGCCTGGATGGTATTTCACCACCTTCCTGAGCTGGCAGGCACACAACAGCTTGAGCAAAAGAATATTTTCTTTTGTACTAATATAAATAAATAAAATATGTTCTTCAAAGTCTGCAATGTTATTGGATTAGCATATCCTTTAATACCAAGAAAACATCTTGGCAGGATGATTGTTTGTCACTTGCCCTCTGTGTTGTGACTGGTCTACAGTAGACCCAACTGTACAACAGGCAACACTCAAAACCCTGCTTAGAAATAAATCCCAGAAGTCCACATAGATCAGAGATGTCGATATCTGAGAGCACGGAAAACAAATTCTGTTTATCCAGATATAGATAAATACTTCAATGTAAATTTCAAAATGTTTCTGTGTTTTAATGATACTGGCTTATCCAGGTCAGTAAAGATCCCACTGGCCCTTTCTTTCTAGCACTCATTCATACCATTACCCATACCCATACAAAAAAAACCCTTTCCGTTTTCTCAAAAGTGTACTTGTGCCAATGGAAGACGGAGGAATAGCCTAATTCTTCTGCAACCTATATGTAAAAGAGGAGAGAGATTGTAGTACTCTTTTGTTCCTGCACTTAGTAAAATGATAAATACTTTTGTTGTTCTAAATGGAGCTGTATAAACCTTGCTGAACTGAGGGCACCCAACGCTTCCATCTAAACCTGCTCAGCTTTCTTGGCTTTATCGTAAATTAACAAGGGGCTTCAGCATTAGATCCAGGAGTCTCAAATCAGGTGAAAACTTGAACTTTCACAAAAATGCTGTTTCCAGCTGCCTTTTTTTTGGTCAGGGAAAGCTTAGAAGTGCAAACTCAAAAAGCTCAATAGTCATAAAGCCAGTAGAACACCCCAAATTTACTACCATTTGAGAACAAATTAACAGCTATTTTTTAAAATGTGCAATTTGCAAAACAGCAACATGAATATATTCTCACATATTTTTGCTGAATAATATTGGTTTAATCTTTCAGAAAATGCTGCTGCAGTATTTCTTTCTTTGTTATAAATGTGAGGTGATGGGACCTGACGTCTTCCCCTGAAAACAAATGTTTACAAATATTCAAGTCCATAAATCCGTAGGAGAAACAAAATACAGAAAATTCTTGTTAATGCAGTACATTTTCTGGTAATTTTATAGTCTAATTTTCAGTGGTTCCCTACAGAATGAATGCAGTTCAGAAGGCAATTCTATAAAGTACTTTGTGGATAACTATTATCGGCTAATTATTAGAAATTGCATGTTGTTGTTAATTGCATAAATAAATTGTTTTATCTGAAAGCCATTAAAAAAATGTTGGGTCTTTGAAGCATATATGGTTTTGATGTTCCTGTATAAAACATTTAACTGTTTAGCTCTAAAATAATCGTGTGGTGCTTTAAACCATTTTTTTTCTCCAATGCATTGAAAGGGGAAAAATCCTCTGATTTTCAAAGAGCTTTTTTTGTGAAGTGTAGCCTGATGAACCTTACACTGAGAGGTAATAGAAATGCTGATGGTTTTGGCAAATACTGAAGCCATTTCCCTCTGTCTTTTTGAAATAATGATAAACGAAAGTTACATAGAGATATTTTCACTGACTTATTAAAATTTAGACTGGCAGACAAAGAGAAGATTGAAGAGACATTATGATATTTATTGTGAATATTCAAATTTAAAACTGCATTATACTTTTTTTGTGAATATGTTTATGTGGGATTGTTGTCAGATTTGTGGGGCTGGCCTTAAAAAACTCGAACCTTTACCTGTTCTTATTTTAAATTAGTCAAGGTATGTAAAGGTATTTTTCCCAGCTACACATGTTGATTGTGCTAATTTTTTTCTGTATATCTGGGTAAAATCAAGAGCTGTGGAAGTTGCTCTCTCTAAATTCCTTCAGCTTTGTAAACTCAAGAACAAACTGAGGTGGTATTGTTGACTAGGTAGACATTTTCCATGAAGCATCATCTCAGTCAGAATTCTATACTGAATATCGAATTGGACCAAGCAGGTTCTATTTCTGTTTTGAAGTAGTCCATGCCAGTGGCACAGGAAGAAAATATGCTTTACCCAGGAAAAGGGCATTGTCATGGATATTGTCTTAGCATTTATACAGTTGCTGGGATTATGCTGAGTACTGTAAACAGTGAGCTTGTCCAAAGAAGAGTAATCTTGAGGAAGATATGAATGTTATTACACATAATGGATATTGCTAAAATGGTTATTTTTCACATAAGAAAATGGGCCAAATCTCACTTACTTATAAACAGAAAGATTAGGAATCCAGGACGAGTGGGTACATGGGGCAGAATATGTCTTTGTAGCTGTCCTTATGCAAATTAATGCTGCAGCCAATGGTGGCTGGCACTTCTAATTTGAAATTCATCTCTTCCTAAAATATACTTATCATCTGTGCTTTCTGTGATCCTCATAGGCAAACTCAGGAAGTCTGCACTGGATGAGTGTACAATGAAGTGTATTGAGAACTGGCTGAATGGCAGATCCCTAGGGGTTGTAATCAGTGGCACCATGGTCTGGTTGGAGGCCTGTCACTGTATCTGAAGGGAGGGTGTCAAGGGGATGGATCCAGGCTCTTCTCTGTGGTGCCAAGCAATAGGGCAAGAGGCAACGGGCGGAAACTGATGCGCAGGAAGTTCCACCTGAATATGAGGAAGAGCTTCTTTACTGTGTGGGTCACTGAGCTCTGGAACAGATTGCCCAGCAAGATTGTGTATTCTCCCTCACTGGAGATATTCCTGAACTGTCTGCGTGCAATCCTGTACAATGTGCTCTGGGATGACCCTGCTTGAGCAGGGAAGTTGGACCAGATGACTCACTGTGGTCCCTTCCAACCTTACCCTTCTAGGATTCTGCAATTCTATGATTCTGTGAGGTACTTTGTGGGCCATACCTAGTTGAGGAAAGCAACTGGTAAGCTGCAGGACAGGGCTGCCTTTCAGACTTTTGCAGAAGAGGANTACTGTGTGGGTCACTGAGCTCTGGAACAGATTGCCCAGCAAGATTGTGTATTCTCCCTCACTGGAGATATTCCTGAACTGTCTGCGTGCAATCCTGTACAATGTGCTCTGGGATGACCCTGCTTGAGCAGGGAAGTTGGACCAGATGACTCACTGTGGTCCCTTCCAACCTTACCCTTCTAGGATTCTGCAATTCTATGATTCTGTGAGGTACTTTGTGGGCCATACCTAGTTGAGGAAAGCAACTGGTAAGCTGCAGGACAGGGCTGCCTTTCAGACTTTTGCAGAAGAGGACCTGGAGGTCCTGGTGGACAGGTTGAATGTGAGTCAGTTTTTTGCAGTTGCTGCAAAGAAAGTCAACTACGTAGTGGGCTGTGCAACGTGCAGGTTGAGGGAAGTGATCCTTCCTCTCACTGTGGCATTTGTGTCCAGTTTGTGACTGGCTTCACATTGTCATACAGGTGGTCAGGCAAGCAGAGGACATGTTCTATGAGAAGAACTGGGAGAGATGAGTTTATTCAGTGTTAGTAAGAGGGGGCAGAAGGAGGATCATTTTGCTGTCTACAGCTGCTTAATGGGAAGGCAGAGAGACGACAGAGATAAACCCTTCTAGGAGGTGTACACTGATAGAACAAGATAAAATATTGACATACTAAAACCAGAGAAATTCTGAATAGAGATCTGAAAAAATTCCTTCACCATGAAGATGATCAAATGCTGGCACAGGTGTCCAAGGGAGGTTGTGGAATCTCCATCCTCGACAATACTCAAAACTTGTTTGGACATTGTCCTTTACAACTTGATCTAATTAAATCTGCTTTGAGATGGAGATGGAATAGAGATTTCCAAATGTCCCTTACAACTAAAAGTTTTCAATTCTATGCTAAAAAGCTGAGTCTAGTTTTAACATTTGTTTCTACACTATCAAAAATGGTTGGGTTTTTTTTGAGAAAATTAGTTGCCATTTAGTAGTAGTCAGCCAGCAATATTACCTTTGTAGCTGGGTGGATTTTAGAGACATAGAATTGTTTCCTGGCATGTCACTTGGTGGGGAAAGGGGAGAGAGGAGAAGAAAAAAAAATTAAAAATGGAATAGCATGACTAAATGCAGTAGGATTCAGAAAGTACCACTGAACTGAAATTAGTCTGTGGTGACTGCCGACACTTTCTCCCAAGTTGCCTCCTGGTGTCCTTTGTGCTGATTCTTTTGTAAGTCACATTGAACCCATTAAAAATTATGAGTATTTGTAGAACATAACATAAAAAGTCATGTTACAATTGATGTAATCTACTGCTATCTGGGAATTTTCATAAACTATTACAGCATAATGGTGCCTGCTAGCACTGCTATAATTAATTTAAGATAGCATTTCCACTAAACCCCCTTATTTTCCAGAGCTTATACATCTGATAAAAATTCCTCCCAGGCCGGAACTAGGTGCACAGGGTCTTGAGTGTGAAATTAATTATTCACAAAACATTAACAGAAGAAAATATGATCATTTCTTATGACATTTTAAAATGGGCATTGTTTTAGTAAAATAAATGGAGCAAGTGGAAGCCGGAAGTGACAAATGGCTGCTGGCTTTAGCAGGAAGGGGAAAAAAGTGTCGACAGTGATACTCAGAGTTGCACAAGGCTGTGGATCTGACCTCCTTTTCTCTAGCTATCCAACCTAAAAGAAAATTCACATTTTAAACCAATGCTTTGATTTACTGTATCTTTCTTTTTGTGCTTTACAAAAATGTGGCTATAGATTTTTCTTTAGCATACAATAATAGACGAAGAGAAATGTTGTTAATGTTTCAAAACCAGTTTTCTTTTCTTGATCTTTATTTTCTTTTTTGAAAGTCCTGATACCAAATAATTAAGAATCAAGTAGTCATTTTACAGAACAAATGAAACTTTGTAGTCCTGTTAGGAAAAATAACAGACATCAGCAATAATTCTGTTATAGTAACTGAAGATACAAATGTTGTATTGGAGGAACATCAAATATTGACAAGTGGACCGTCATTTTGAAAAAATCTCTTCATATGGTGCCTGCCAGCAGAATATAACACCCTTCCATCCTCAGCCTCTTCCAGTTAGTAAATGAGCCTTTGTTACTTTCACATCAATGAGGACTCTCAAACCTCAAGTTTTAACTAGTTCGTCTCTCCACATCAAGTCCATTGCCTTTGGCATTGATGTCCCTCAGAGCTATTCTCTGTTATGGAGGACAAGAAACCCTGGAAAGAAATTCTTTGCCCAGCTCATGTGTGAAGTGTCATGGGGTGTTCACAGGTAAACATGGGTGAGGACAGGTTAACATGGAAAGGAGCAAAGGCTGTTGCTGAAAAGATGATAGGCCTTCTTTTAAGAAGTCTGGTTTTGGAAATTCATTGCTCAGTGAGACAGGAGACAATGAACTTGAAAGACAACAAAGGGCAGTTTCATCATGGTGACTTGGAGCAATCAAAGGACTTGGAACACCTGGAATCTAGTGAATTAAAATTCCACAAAAGCACATGACTGTCAGAAATTTAACAGTGTAATGCAATAATGCAAAATACATGATTTGTAGCATGTCAGTTGGTTTTACACCTGTTCAGAAATTGCTTCAGTTGAGGTCTATTTTAGGGAATTAATGCAAACAATAGTATTTGGATCTTGATAGATATTTGAACTTCCCTAGGAATCAGTATGATGCAGTTTTGGGGTTTTTGATTTGTTGTGAAAAGCTTTTTCAAGAAACTTCCCCAGTTCCTTCTTTCCAGTATCCATACTATAGATTTTAAACAAACTTTGCAGAACTTTTTGTCTTCCTGCCTTTTCTAAATCCACTGTCATATTCATATTCATATTCATTATGAGAAAGCTGTGTGTTGATTCAGTAATCACTGGGATGCCTGGTCAAGTCAGTTGAGATTCACATAAAAAAAACAAAGAAGTTTTAAATACAAAATGATTTTGTACATTAATATGAAATTTGGGAAGAATATTATGACTGCACACTGGGGTTTATTTTTCTAAATATTTTACTAATTATATATATATAAGTTTGGTGCAATTTTAAAACACTTTTAGAGGGAGATGAGAGAAAGGTTCAAAGCCCAAATTTCATTTCAATGACAGGTTGCATTGGTGACAGGTGTTCTGTTCTTTGTCACCTATACTTAGGGATTTAAATACAGTAGCAATAACTTCTGTGAAAGCCTGTGTTCTAAGAAAGGATTCATCACTGAAAGGACCTAAAACATTAATAAGAAAACTTGTCAACTTCCAGATTATGTTGAAGAGTGATATGGTATATATTACTACAATTTTGTTCAAATTAAAAATATTTGCTCCAGGGACAGTTTTTTTAAAAAATCCCCTTCAGTCTCGGTTCAAAGACCGTTAGCTGCAAAACCATATTTCATGTTGATGTGCAAACTAATTTTGAGTACGTGGACCATAATTCATTTAAGTATCTGTCAATAATCATCATACACCCTGACTGGTTAGGGTGTAGGAAGCCATGTTTGAACTTGCTAATCAGACAGTAGCAAGTAAATTGTATTTTCTTTGTGAACATGATTGCTAAATTGAAATGTTAGGGAAAAAACTTGATATATGGATAGTTGAACATTTAAATGGAATTCACTAATCAGAACTTTCATTTGAACTACAAGATTTATATACTTTAATGTTACAACTGGATTATTTTGTAAATCTGTTCTTGCTCCTGAAGATGTGACATTAAGGTTGAACACATTTTGTATAGGTCTTAATGGCTGGACATGGAAGAAGATTCCAGGTTTTAATCACCCTTTTGAATATATTGTGTAAATATGACACCTGTACATCTGCTTTAAAACAGAGACCTTGATTTATTAAACTAGTCATAGTGTTTACTCTAAACATCATTTTGGTGCTTATGATTGACCAGAAGATTTTACCAGCCTCAGGATGAATCTGAAAATGAGATCTATGTATTAGCAATAATTTTAGCATAGTATTTTGCACAATGTTTGAAAGTTCATAAAAAGAGTTCAGGCTATTTCCTTTCGAGATGACAGAATAGATGGGTACTGAGCATTCTGATTTGAATTTTACCTAAAATCATGAAGTACTGTCAAGGCAAAATTAATCTGTTTGAGTTTTTTCCTCATTTCATCAGGAAAAGGAAATGGCTGACTATGTTGAATGCTTTTAATTCTAACTCTAGATTACAGCTAGTGGTCTGTGGCCAAAATTAAGTAACTTCCATACTTTGAGTCTGAGCAAATATCAGTCACGTTTTGCAGCCTGAGAAACCACTATTCTTCAACTGATTTCACTGGGAAAACAGCATTGAAAGTTATACATCATTCTACCATCTCCCTTTATTTCAAGGAGCAGTAAACACTCACATCTAAATAGAACTGCAGAATGAGGTGGATTTGCTGCTACTTGGATTTGTACTAGAATATAATCCCTATTTCCTATTCAACACAGAAGGGGTCATAGAAAACCAGAGGCTGGAAAAGACCCCAGGAGGTCACCTGCCCCATCTCTCACCCCCAGGGTGGAATCAACAACACATAAACCCTTCCTGACAGTGTTTGTCCCACTTTCTTTCCTTAGCTTAAGTCTCCCTTGCTGCAGTTTAGTCATACAAGTGGTCTTATTGGCAGTGAAAATGGAGAAGAGTTTCTTGCGTTCCTTATTGTGGCAGGCTGTGGCATATTTGAAGATGAGTGTGTCTCCAATCCGTATCCTCTTCGTAATTCCCAATCATCATGGGAGAAAGGGCATAGCAGCAACATGAAGAGGTAGCTAAGCGCCATTCCATTTTGTGGTGGCACAGTTTTATGCTATGTATAAGTGACCATGAAACCACAACTGAGGAAATCAGAGATATTCAAATTTGTCCAAGTGCAATACAAATTATAGTCAAGAGAAGGAAAGAAACCGAATCTGCCGTAAGTGAAAGTAAATGACTACAGAACGTGTCCTAAAAGAGCTGTAATTTTCCAGGTGAGTACCTAATTCTGTATGAAGCCCCAGTTCCACTCAAGAGTTATCAAGGAGTAGCTGGAGAGTGTCTCCAATATTTCTGAATACTTTCAGTAGGTGATGAGTATATTAATGCCGTATCTTTTTATTTAATGCATCACTGTTAGACAACCAGAACAAAATTACTATTTGCATCTCATTTACATGCTTTTGATTCAACTTCTGTATTGCACTTCATACTGGCAGAAAGAGTTGAAAGTTAAAATGAAGCTTCTGTGATGGTTCACCCAGGAGATTGAAATGTGCCTTCATAAGACTTTTCCTCCGCTAAATCTTGGTCACATATCGGTTGATGGAAAGTGAGCCATAGCGGCATAGGGAGGAGGGGCACTTCAAGAAAACTGATTTAAAATGAAAGTGTAGCTATGCAGATGATGATTTAAAGGTTTTCTAAATTAATCCACCTTATCAGGAACTTCACGAAATCCCTATAACATTATTGGCAGGGCAGAGCCACTGACATCTCTTGTTCTGTGTTGCTCTTGTGTAATTGCCTTGTTTCACTGCTTCAGCTTTGGTTGGAAGGCATTAAAAAATTTAGTAAGTACTGCTACATAATCTTTACTTGGTATCTACTTGCTTTCAAGAGTACAGTGATCTCCTATTTCCTGCCTGGAACTTTTTAATTTTGCACCTGGCTTGTGAAACAGATTCCTAGGCAGCCTTAATTATTTAACAAAAACACCGACTTGGCGTTCTGCAACATCAGGGTCTTTTGTTAAATAAAATGTAACTGAGTAAACATGAGACTCTCATCCCTAATCTCCTTCAGTTCCTTTATGACAGATGAGAATAAATGTGTTGACCTTTCCTGCTTCCAGTACAAGCACTGAACAGTTTGTTTCTAAATTTTCTTCTTTGTAATGAGGGAATTTTTACAATACAGGGCCTGATAAGTCAATAAACTGAGGCTTCCTTTTAATTTATTTGCAAACACCAACATTGCCTCCAATACATTGGAGGCCATATGTATATTCCACTCTGCACAAAGTTTATGGCAAGTCCTTTTTTTTAGAAGCTGGGTCCCCTTTTGTAGACGTGTTTCCATTTAATAATTAGAATATCACTTCCCATCAGCTTGTATTGAGTATTTCACTACCCATGTGGAACTTGAGAATGATACCTGAATTAGAAGAAGTTGAAATGGAAAATATTAGCTAAAAAATTCAGGGCAAAATGTTATTTTTTAATAAGGAAAAAAAAAATCACATTTCTGTAATTCCAATCAATCCTAAAATATTATGCATAGGCCTGGTACCATTGCTGATTACTGGGGAGTATTTGGTGCTTTCAGCACCAAAACTCTTTGCCCATAGTTATGTGTTTTCTCAAGCTGGAACTTTTTTTCTAGAACAGATGAGGAAAATTACTATAGGGTTGTATACATAAAACTAGAGCCTTAAAGGCTACTTTGGTTCCTGTGTCTGAGAATAGGTCTGGGCAGCAGAAACGAGGACAGAGCTTGCCTCTCCTGTGCCCTCAACTGTCCGGCGGCTGGACGTAAACAAGCACCAGGATGGAAAAGCAAAGGTAGATCAGGGAGCAGACCCAACTGGAGGGGAACTGTCAGGGAGGATGTTGTAATGACTTGCTGACAAGGGGGAGGTGGAGATTATGACTGAGAGCAGAGCAAGGACGAGGCAAACAGCATCTTTTCAGTCTCCTCGTCAGCTTTTTTAATGTAAGGCTGTTGGGAAGGGGAAGGAAAAGAAAGGTATGAACAGTTATGATTTTAGTTTCTGGTGCAGTCACACAGAGCACAACACTGGTCCTTTGCAGAGTTGTCACAGTAATGTAAAAAAATTAAATGTAAACAATATATCTGTAACAGTATATATAAAATAAGGGTTCCCAGGGGCAAGCCATTAATTTCAGCCACTTATCTTGCTTACTGGCAAATTGCAGGAGTATTTTGTCCTCATTTTCTTCTCACTGCCATTCCAGGTCTATCCTCTGTAATGATCTCCCTGCTGTTTTGGCTCTGACTGCTCTTAATCACGCACAAAGGTTGTCTTTCTCCTATCAGTACCATCCCAAGGTACAGGAACTGGTATCAGGACGGATAAACTACTGACTTTTGCTCTTGCATGTATTTAGGACAGACAAGATAACAGTACATGCCCCTCATCATCTAGCCTAGAATATTCTCAAGTGGCAGTATTTTTAATGCTGAAAATCTGCAGTTAAATTGAGAGCAAAACTTTGATTTTTGGACCCTGTAATTACTTTATGAATCACTAATCACCAAAAATCAAATACATAAATGCTGGTTTTAGGAAAACCAAGCTACAGACTTTGGACGGGTAAATTGTCAGTGATCCTTTCTGTAAGCATATGTGTGTCTATGTAAAGATAGGTAGGGAAATGTTGTCAGTGATACCTGCTCCATAGAGTGGTGCAATTTGTGGCTTAACAGAGATTTTTTGAAAGAATGTCAAGGTTTCTGACTTGTGAAAAACATTGTGATCACATCTTGCCAAACACACTGATAAAAATCAGCTTTTGTGTTTCTTTATTTCAGTACAAGACTCTTTAGGGATTGAGAAATGACAGATGTTTCAGCTCTTGCAGTTGTTGAAGAAGGATTGAACAGGAGAATTAAAAATAATATTTAAGTGCCTAAAGAGAGGTTGGCAAACAGAATGTGATCTTTTATATAAAGTCTTCTTTAGCAGGGGATGAAAAGATTTGCTTGCCAATGTAATGAACTAGTAAATGAACAGGACTCTGTTCCTGTCAAATGAAGCTGGAAGATTGGTCTGTTCAAGTGGAGGAGATACTTAGATTTTTATCCCAACATTCAAATTGTGTTTTGCTAAGCCATCACACAGAAAATGTGCAATGTGCAAAGCCAATGCATTTTCCCCAAGTAAGGGAAGGGTTATATTTGGCCTCATGACAAAGTAAACATTAAGGTGGCTATTCATGATTATATTAATGCTTTTAATATAGTAAGTTTATAAATCAAAATGCTAGGTAATAAAGAAAAAAATAAAATTATGAACACATTTTCGTGACTTCTGGCAACTTTCCAGTCATTCATTACAGGTGGGATTATCAAAACACTTCAGTCTTGGGCTAATGCTCCCATTGTCATCAATGTTTGTCAGCTGGAGAGGGCATCTCTGACTGCGCTTGTTTTTGCAGGAGATGGGATGATCCAGGCCCATAATTTTTTATCCTTTTTCACATGCCCATTTTAGGACTAGCCACAGACTCAAAGTGTCAGGCATGAATACTGGAATATAAACCTATTTGTAATAAAAGATGCAGTCATGCCTAATTTGCATAGCCTAATTGTGTTTGAATGCCCTTACAACAGCATATAACAACCATTTTAATGAAAAAAATGGAAAATACCTTTTCAGGGCAATATTCAAGTTAGTTGAATTTTTAGAGAAGCTTTGTACTGTAGGATTCAGAGCTGGATAAGACACGTGTGTGGCACAGGGCTATAGTCTATCCCATTGATCCACTCTTTTGACAGGTGGTAGATGTCCAGGTTAAGCTATTGCCTGATTGCTATTGACACATTGTGGATAGGGAATGAGCAGATGCAGCTCTCCAGGCAGAGGGATCCATGGGCTGGAACAGAGAGACCCTCTCAAAAGATCTTACAGATGACAATGCTGCAGCTGCAATTTGCATTATTCTGTTTATTATTTATTTTGTTGACAAGGCTAAATCCTGAAAAGAGTTGGAATCTGCTGTTATACACAGTTTGTACACCACCTTTTCAGGGTGTAATGAATACTCATTGTCAGAGAAGCTGGGAAAAATTATGTCACCTCCAAACAGAGGTGGCTGTTTCTTGCAGGCACACTTTTGGAACTAACTGAGGTATATCCAGGGGGCAGAAATGTGGTGCTGTTGTTGCTTCTGGGATTATTTTTCCCTTTCCTCTTCTCTCTCTTTTTTTTTATTTTCTGTCTTTTTCTTTCTTTTTGGATTTTGTTTTTTGTTTTCCTGAAATAAATAAATAAAAAGGAGGATATTTGAGATTTAAAACAAAGTTGTAAATTTAAAACAACCTCTCTCCATAATGAATTGTCAGTTACATATTGATTTTTTTAGCTACACAGTCTGTAAGCATTTCAAATTAAGTGTGTCTTGCCATGCTGGTCCCCTGCTTGAAGGTAATGTTACCAAAACCTCCTCCAAAGCCACATGCAAGGGCCATTGCTGAGGTGTATTTGTGCATGAGGAGGGTGCCACCCGCTCTCCTCCATGACACCCAGTAGTGCTGTGCGTATGGAAGCAGGAAGAGAGCACGGGAGCTCCAAATTTGTTTCCCTTGCTCTTCTTCACTGCATTAGCTTATCATTTTTCGTCATTTTTGCCCTTTCCATCTTGCCTGTACCCAAGAGGTCAGCATGTGAAAAGCACTATATAGTGTAAACATCGCTGTGAAATAGCTAATTTGCCACAGTGGCAGGGGGTCTCATTGCTACTCCTCTACCTCCTTTTTCTTTCAAACATTTGACAGCACTTCCTCCTCCTGCCACCTCCTGACCTGAATCAGGGACACAACGTGTGATCATTTGTTCATCAATTATGTAGCATCAGCAGGACAGGAGGTTTTCTGGGGTCTGGACCCCCCCGCCCTTTTACCCAAATCTTTCCTGTCTTCTAAGACTTTACTATAACACAAGGAAAAATAAAATCGACACAAATCAAGTCGTGCCCAAAGACCGTGTGAACATACTGAATGGGGGCAGTGGGAATGAGAGAGAGTGAACAGAAAGGTACAGATGTTTGTGGTTTTAACCTTTTTTTTGGTGTGTAAGTGCTGATTCCCATGTACTGTCTGCACTGAGTCAGTGCAAAGTCTTCGTGCCAGTTCTTAGCCCTCTAGTGCCTGAGTTTTGTCACATCCACAGTTTTCTTTCTTTCTCCTGTAGCTTTTATGTGACCCCCGAGCTCATAATATTCCACACGCTGAGTGTCAGCTGAGTCTAAACAAAGAGACCTTTCTACTCTGGCAGAAATTCGTTAAAGTCTCCGGCATCAGAATTTACGGCAGCTTTCTTTTGAAATGCTTGACATTTCCTCACAATTTCTTAGATATACTTGGTGGGTAAAGTGCGTCATCTTTGTTTGAATTTATCACACATAATAAGCCATTTTCTCCCAGTTTAATGTCATCCCCTCGGTAACCAGGAGGTCGGAGGCAACAACGCAAAAACAGCAAATTTGTCAATGGAATGTGTAAAGCTTAGTATAAATTTATCTTGTCCTAATCCCTTGGCCCCTTTTCATACCATGATTTTTCATATGCATATGAGAATTTTCAGAGTATTGGTTTCTCACACATTTCACTGCCTGTGGACAGAGCTGAAATACAGGCTGAGCTGTCAACTTCCATCAAGGCAAATTAAAAAAAAAAAAAAGGTTCCATACAGTAAACTGTGCTTCACCCTCCCAACCTCCATGCTCTTTGAAGCTGAACACTGTTCCCTCTATATTTTTCTGCTTGCATAGAGTTCACCAGATTCTCTGCAGAAATAAAATTAAATACATTCAACTAATTGATAACTTTTTCCCTTCATAAGCTGAAGTGAATTTCACTGAGGCCCAGAAGTCCTGTTTTCTAGAGTCCTATTTAAATAGAAAGAAAGGGAGAAAGAAAGAATGAGAGAGAGAAAAGAATCTCAGTTTATGCCTCAGGTCATCCACGCAAAGACTTCAGATGGCAGTAAAACTCACAGAACAATTCTCTTTTCCTGGGTGCTCTCTGCCTGCACCTAGCCATTGCTGTGACATTTCAAAGTGAAGATCCGCTGTTGCAGAGGTTACCTAACTGTTTATTCTTAAAATAACTTTGAAACTTCAGGCCTGCTTCTTCTTAGAAATTGGGAAAAGGTCAGTACATTTATTAAAAGGATAAATAGCTGATGTTAACTCTTAAAACAAGGTATCCCTGAAGACATTTACTGTAACCAGGAGTTACACTGAATTTTATTAGACCAATTTTGTGTGTTAAAGGAATCCTGTGATATTCCTGCAGTCCCAGATTTAGTGTGATTTGTCAAGAGGATTCCACACAAGCAGGAATAAACAGAAACAATTCCATAAATACTTCTCTAATTTATTAGCTGGGAAAAAAATTGATCATAAATTTGATCAAAATGGAAAAAAAATCAGGCATATTGATTTATTTATTTGTTTATTTATTTTGTTGTGTTGTTCATGAAAAGCTGATGATGAAACAAACCAAAACACAATAGTAAAGCTATCCATCCTGGTTTAATTAAATAAAATTTTCCAGTCTTAGCTGACGACTTCACCAGGGCAAGTTCTTAAATGTGAATTTATCAATTTGGAGTCCAAAAGAAGTAGCAAAGCAGAAACATATGCCTCAAACATCTACAATACATCAGGTATGTTAATAATCTTATATTATAATCTGAGTGTGTTACACCAAACATTTTCAGGGGTGGTGGGGTGGGGCTTTTTTCGGTTTTAGTTTTTGTGTGGACAACATCCCGTTAAATGGATGACAGGTGATAATGCCGAGTAACTTTACAGTCTTAACCGCTATGTGATAGATGGACCTCCTCTGCTATAGAACTATTAGACCCCAAATATCTTTTGGGTAATCAAAGGTTATTTATTATATGTTTTCTGGTGGGAGCAGCACAGCAGGAACGGTTCAGTGTCATTTCCTTAGAAACGGTGAATGAGATTTGAGAGGGTCTGAGACTCAAACAAACTGTGTCCTGTTTTTCTGTTCATTTTCAATCTCTTAACTACAAGCACAAAATCTTATAGGACAGCAATATTTCTGTTCATGGTCTGCTCTAGAGCTAGGAGAGGTAAAAGAGCACAACAATTTAATAAGAAGGAAAAGTTGGCTGAGGAATCACAGGACTTCTTGCCATTCATTTCTTCTGTGACGCAGCTCATCCCACTCTTCTTTTGTAGTCTTGCATCACAGGTTATAATATTTAAAGCAAATGAAAGGAACCATTCATTTACATGGAGTTTAGACATCACGGTGTTTGGTGTCAATGAAGGTCTCTGAGACAATTTACTGGAACAGACTGGAGAGAAGGACTGCAGCTTGTTTTGACTGCCATCATTGGTGATTACATAATCAAAACAAGTGATGGTCAAATTCAGCACATTAGTTTACCCTTTACAGGGGATCAAACATTTGCCCTGAGGATCAGAAATTAAGGCGTGCCATTGGAAGTACTGTACAAGCACTCAAGTATCCAAAAAGATTTTCATCCTATCTTGCAGCACAGGCACTTTGCTCCACTGGAGGCAATACTAGGAAAACTGACAATTTCATCTGTTCTGGCAAGTGTCATATTGTTATTAAAAATCAGCCCACAGATCACTGCTTGGGAGTTAGGTTCCGTCTGGTGTTTGTGTTGCTTACTTCCTTATGAAAGGTTTGTAATAGCTGATAAGGAAAAAAGGTATTTAATGTAATTTCACTGGATGCTTTAAACATATTTTTAAAAGAGGAACACTGATCATTTTTTTTTTTAAATATGTCTGACCAAAATCTCCAGAAGGACCATAAGAAGTTGGGGTTTTTTTTGGGGGGGGGGGGGCAGGAATTTATTGATACGGGACTTGTTCTTTTAGATATGCAGTGCTTTTTTAGTTACTTAAAGCATCCTGAGCTACTACCTGATTTTCTCTTTTGTCAAACTATCATATAAAGATATAAATTTATTATATTGGCCTGACCATGTTAAGAATAAAACTAGACAACTAGAACTGACAAAACACCTAATTTTCTACTTTCTTAGTAATATTTTTTTTCTAATAGAATGAGCATATTTAATCAACTAACACTGCTTATGTGGATAAATATATATGGTATTATAACAGGTAGTATACAGTTATTCATATTTCAAGCCAACATTTTATCTCCTGGCAATGGTTAATGTTCTGAAACTCTCTTTGTTATCCACAGCCTTGTGATCTCACATGGCAACTGGTCTTACTGATCTTTTGAAAACAAGCAGAAATCCAGGGTAACTTAATTGACTTAAATTAGGTAAATGCAGTAGGACACTGGCAGGAAACTGTGATGAAGGATTGAGGGTCCACTGATGACTTTCCAGTATTTATTTTGCTGATGGCTGATTTTTGAGGTTGTGTTGAACAGTGCTTACCAGGTAAATTAGTGATAACTAAGGATACTTAGTGCACTGAAGACCTTTGTTCTCTTGTTTTCCGTGTGTTCAACCTGCTCAGGTTTTTAGTTGGGTTTTTTGTTTGTTTATTTTTTTCTCAGAAGCTTGTGGCAGAAGACCAAATACATCACTGCATTGCATTGTGTGGTCATTCTAATATAGCTGATGGACAGAAACGTAACATGTGGAAAAATACTCTAGTTACATTTCTGTTGGTTTTGACTGCGTTTGAGTTCTTACTGAATGATTTTCAGACACAAAACTGAATTTGAAACATTACTGATACTTCCATTACATGGAAGTAGCTTTGGAAAACGTATGACTGATTGGGTGTCAAGAAGGTCAAATATAGAGTCACTATGAAGAAATGTGTCTTGACCTCATGCCACATCTGAGGTCTTGTCAAGTTCTCACTGGTAAAGTCCTTTTCAAAGCCTCAAAAATGTTTTCCTCCCTCTGGTGTCTAACTAAAGGTAGAAATTTCTCTACTAAGTTCCTCATGGTTCTGTTGTTCTGTAGCTCTGTTACTTGTCATGTACACAAGCAGGGTCCTAAATATGTAGCTGTTATACTGAAATTGATTTTTCAGTACAGATAGGAGCTGTTGTATTCTGCCCACATAGAAGAGAGATTTCTGTACATAAAGTGGGAATGTGCTGTCCCAGCAATACATATTTACCTTCTATTAATGTCATTCTGTGGCCAGTGAGAAAATAACCACTCCCCACTGGAAAACTGCTGCAACTGAGCAGTCTGGGGAAAATAGTTATAAATATTCAACTTAGGTTTTTTTAAACCATGTAGTCTATTTCTGCATTCATATAATTTTCAAAATGTCTTATATTTATATGGTTTCCCCAGCTATAATTTATTGTGCGTATTGCAGTTGCAACAGAGTAGATGAAATTAGATGCACTGTGGTGATTGCCTTGAGAAAACATGTTGGAGACAAATGCTGTGGTAAAGTATTAGTGTAGTATTAGTGAAAAATCATCAAAGACAAGTTACCCTGATTTTAACTTGAAAAATGAAAGGTTTGTTGAGATTAAAATAATATATCTTATGCTGAGAAACTTAATAATTGGGTCCACTTATTTCATCAAAAAAGAAGTTGAGAGGTGATTTTGTTCCAGGGTATAAGAGGAAGAAGGAGAATAAAGCCAAAAAACCCAGTTCTGAAACCTAATGAAGAAATTAATGACAAAAAAGTTAATGGATGGAAGCTAATTAAAAAGACAAATTTGAATAAAAAATATGGCATGCATTAATAAGAGTCAAATGATTAAAAGATGGAACTATCAGTGGAAAACCTGGATTTTCCATCTTTTGATTCCTCTACCTAAGTACTGATTCCTTCTCTGTAAATATGCATTTTTCAAGCACATATTACTGCAGTTAAAACAGTGGTAATTGGGTGAAATCTATTATCAGTGAGATATATAAGGATATATTCAAATCTCTGACTCAGAGCATTCATTGTGTATCATTTCAGAAATTAAAAAAATTAAACTCGTAAAGTTAATACACAGACTGTCCTGTCCTTTTATTTTGACAATGATGCAAGTGCAAAGTATATACTTGTGCAGTGTTACTTGATGATAACTCTGAAAGCATGGGGCAGCCTAGTTTTGGTGTCTTAACAAATCAGAGAAATGACTTTTCATATGATGTTGGGCTTACATGAGAAACTGTGACCTGGTCTGAGTTAGGAGTTTATGGTGTGACCTGAAATTAGGTAGGTTTTCTGTTCAAGTTTAATTTTAGACGTTTTGTGGAATTCTATCTTACACCAAGCATGAAGTTAGCTCTACAAAGATCCTAAAATGGAGCTTGATTAGTTAACTCTTAGGTCCTTGTTGTTAAGGGCCTACTTTTACAATTTTTATGTATTACTGAATTTATGAATGACAGGCCTTAAGGGGCTCGGTAACCTAGCAGAAACGGATGTAGCATCATCCAATGGCTGGAAGATGAGACCTGTAAATTTGAATATGAAATAATGCCAGTGAAAATTAACATGTCCAAAGGAGGGCAAGAAAGTTGGTGAAGTGCCTGGAGACTTGGTAATGCTGCATTAATGGCTGGACTTGATGATCTTAGAGGTCTTTTCCAACCTTAATGATACTATGATTCTACAGGATGTTTGCCCACTGAGGGTGAATACCAGCAGAGGTGGGATTGCCCTACTTCTTGTTGTCATTTTAGAATGTTGGTTTTAAGCAAGAGGAAGTTCTAAGGTTAATATAGGGACAACAGAGTGAAATTTACTGCTCTTAGATATAAAGTCATACAGGATCATCTTATGATTACTTTTAGCTGTCATGTCTTGGAATCTATCCTGCATATTAAGCCAACATTGTATTTTTACTTTCCTCCCTTAACCCCCCTGTTCTACTCAGAAATGTCTTCACTACTTTATTCCGTTCAGATTACTTTCACCAAGGGGAGAGAGCCTAGGTAAAATAGGAAATCTGACCTCCCGAGCTTTAAAGCAGCTGGCTGGTAACATGTGAGAAGTGACAGTAGAGGAGAAGGAAAAGACACTAAAAATTTGATTTCATGAACTTCAGATTTATAGATAGCAAGAAGTCAAAAGTAATTATGTATTACTCTGCATCTATTACTAAATCCTGTAAGTGACAGCCAACCCAGAAAATATGCTGCCATTTTTAGTAAATGAAATTAAAACAGAAACCGAAATAAGATACTGAGAATAATCAACGAGATCGTGCTGTCATACAAGTTATAATAATGGTACCTTTCATTCTTCTCTGGGGTGCTGTCTTTTCCTTCTCTTCAGCATATGTGCCCCAGAACAGAGATCTAGCATCTATATAACAGTAATGCTGTTTAACCCAGAACATATGAGTAACTGATTCACCTGCTAATGTTGTCAGCTGGACCTCTCATAAATATCTCCTCCTCTTTAGGGACATTGCTTTCTGGAGAAGAATACATTTAATTAATA